>CABEEJ010003233.1:27328-41978 GCA_901482245.1 Timema douglasi
CCTCTGACAAGACATCTTGTGAATGTGGGAAATGCCAGGCCTCCACCGTGGTTCGGATTCCACGTTAAACTGTAGGTCCTCCATTTCATCTCACAATCACCCTACCATTACACATTAGCGTAAGTGCGTATAACCCGAACGGGTAGTAAGACGCGGTGCTAATAATAATAATAATAATAATAATAATAATAAATAGCTAAAAATTATCTTATGTGATCATGTATTCTTTAATTCAAGGTATTATACATGCATTATTTGTTAGAACATGACTTACAAACTAAGAGGGTATACCAAGAGCTAAACACACGACCCTAAAGCCGATAGTTTGAGTAGGGCTAAGCTATGCTTGAATAGTAAATTCGTTGAAGAAACATGCGTGGTAAAAAAAAAGTGCTCTAAAGTCTAAACTTTTTCCTAAGCATAGTTTCTTATTAACCATTCAGGTTATTCGCTTATGGTTTTATAGATTAGGAAGGTTATATTTAGAGGAAGTGTACCAGTATTTGAATGAAGGTAGAAATATAAACCATTTTTAGAAAAACTCTCAGGGCACCCGACTGAGCATCGAACCTTGATCTCTCCATTACCGGCAGTCTAGTCTACTGCGAGAGTAGCGCCTTGGACTATGTAGTCACCAACACGAGTAAGTTGTGTGCTGATGATATGATCAGTCAGTTGGGAAAGTGCACGGTACCTCAAATAAAAGCCAGAGCCAAGTGGTGTGTGTGTGTGTGTGCGCGCGCACGACGCATCTTGGGTACCGCACGGCGGACGCCCTTAGTCTGTTGTCCTCCTCTGCAGCGCTCGGAGAGATGAGATGGCTCGAGTGGTAGGGGGGGAGGGGGTCAATTAAGCTCTGCCAGCGCCCTGTTAGCACACTCGGTCAATTGGAGGGAGGAGGGGTGAGGTGGAGGGGCAATGAACTGACCACCGAGCAATTCAGCTTCATGAGGTCAATTAACGGCCAGGCTCGCAAGTGTTCCCTTTCAAGAGCAGTGCATGCTGGATGTTGGATCGACGTGGTGCAGCCTTGCCTTCATTTGTTTACACTGCCAGTGAGAGTCCTCCCCCCAAGACGTCTTCTCTGGAACAAACAAAACAACGACGAATATAACATGATTCTGGTAGTCGAACTTATATTAAAAATATATAAACATATCTTTTTGGAGTCAAAATTAATATTATTTTACAATACTATGAATATTTATTTTGTAGATATTCATATGATTTATTAAAAGGGACAACAAAAAATCATATGACTTGATGTATTAATATATACTTTTTTTTTTTGCACAACTTCTTACCATCTGTTTACTTAATACTCATTTGTACTAATCACGCAAATGAGTTAAGAATGAGAAAGATTGAGTTTAGATTAAGCGTACCCGCATTTGCGTGGTGGGAGAGTGTTAAATCATTTAGGGGAAAAATACCAGCCTCAGTAGGCCTACAGGCTGACCTGGTGGTCTAGGGGTAAGGTATCAGACTTCTGTGCTGGGGGTCCGGGGTTCAATCCTCGGTCCCGGCACAGATTTATCTGATTACCAAACCCTTCCATTCACCTCTGACAAGGCGTGAGAGGCGGAAACCACTTAGGAAAACAGTACACCCAATGAACCCGGCAAAGGTTCGAACCCCGACCAGGAAAACCAGACTAGATAGACCTAATGTATGCTAAGCATGATAACCGGTCCGTGCAATCCTAAGTATATTACAATGGTTAGTATTCGTTTAGAAGAAATACCTCCAAAGAAGAGAAGACCTGGAAGATCTAGGAAAAGATCGAAGGACAGCCTTTAGAGACCTTGGAGATGGAACAGGACAAGGACCTATGAATAATTATTATTAGCACCGCGTCTTACTACCCGTTCGGTTTATACGCACTTACGCTAATCTGTAATGGTAGGGTGATTGTGAGATGAAATGAAGGACCTACAGTTTAACGTGGAATCCGAACCACGGTGGAGACCTGGCATTCCCCACATTCACAAGATGTCTTGTCAGAGGCGAAGGAAGGGTTTGGCAATCAGATAAATCTGTGCCGGGACTGAGGATTGAACCCCGGACCTATGAAGAAGAAATACACGTTTAACGGCATCGTTCCCAGACAGTACCAACTATTATTCTGGATATTTTTTATTTGTTTCGAGCCCCAGCACTTCCAGAATTTTCTGTGAAGCAGTGGATCTGGAACGTGGTCAGCTCAGCTTTGTGCGGACAAATGAGGAACTACTTAAATGGAAAAGTAGTGGCTCCAGTCTAGAAATCTGAGATTAATGGCCGTAGATTTCATTGTGCTGACCTTATAACACTCTATATGCGCAGAAATGTTTCATTATCTTTGCCGACAGAAGGCGGCTGCTCTGAAGGTATGGCTTTATTGTGAGCTGATGACGTAGAGTTTTATATTAGTACTTTTAACACTCAAATTTCGTTGACGACTTGATCAAATTGGTTGGAAATATAAGGAGGGTCTAGGGTAAGTACACCCGCATTTTTATGTGAAGGTGGCCCGAGGCTATCACAATAATAAATCCCTTCATAGAAATCAGGTTTAATGAGATTGTGACTGCTTATACGGCGTGAGCACCAGTGCAGGTATTCCTAGAACTATAGTTTGACTTGTTCTCGTAGTATAGGGTGGCGAGGAAACAATTAGATGAACGTACTGAGGTTTGCCTTACGTCCGGTGGAGCGACATTGTCTTCAAAAAGTGAAGTATGCAGTTTGCTTTTAATTGAATATTTATTTTTCAATTACAGTGTTAGTTTTCAAGTTACTAATCGTATAATGGTTTCGGTACCACCCTGTACTAGATGTGTTATCTTAAATTAAGGGGACCCTCTATTGGAGTGTTGAGACGCGTTGACAATCATGCATTGGCTCCGCTCTAGTGTCTACATACATAACGTGGGAATATATTTTGTGTTGATACTTGACCAATGAGTGTTCTTCTGAGCAATGATTAGATAAATTCACAGATACAGTTTTAGATAACTCTTCTTACCATGGTAACAATCCACGTCACGCCTCTGCTGAGTTGTTTAGTGATTAAATTATTCTATCTTTGTGAGCTACTAGAGACAATCCGATAACCCGAGAAGTGTCCAATGCACCTGATGTGAACGTGAAACTGCCCGCAGCACACAACTGTAGACATGCTTGTATAAGCACTAAGGCGCTATCTACATGGAGGAAAAGTAAATGTACAATTAATAAAACCTTGGTTTAAAGTCACTAATGGGGCTTTATTTTTTAGTGATACTATGTATTCAATCAAAAGTGTTATCAAACGCTTCTAATAACTTAGCTAAGGATTACTGAATAGTGGGCTTTTCCCCCCAAATAATTGAGAGAACAAAAAATATTGAAAAATCAATTATGTTTTTCTTTCATAGCTGTGGTAACAAGAGATATTATGGTTAGTGACATAATAAAATAAAAGTATTATATTTACACTTGTATCTTTGTATCTACCGATAACTGAACACCAAAATAAATAAATTTGTTTTTATAGTTCAATGAAATAACCATAAAAATTATTAGTTTCGAAATAAAAATAAATATTTTATAAACATATGCGCATAAACACAGCCCAAGATGGTTCGTATGACGTCGCCATCGGTCGTCATCTTAATTTATGAAGAGAACGCGACCTTTTATAAGCTTTCATTTGTAAAGCATTTTTAATTGAAGCTCAGACGCTGATAAAAAAAAGTTATTTTCATTCGTTAATGTTTCAATGATGTAAAAACTTTTAAAAGAAAAACATAATACATAAAAACAAATTAATTTTTGTGAAAGTTTTGACTTCCGAAAGTGACAGCAAATCAACAAAATATAGTCTTACAGGTTATATGGTTTGGCGAATGGATACATGAAAGTAGATCTGGTACCTTTTACTAGCTGTCAGCTTCCACCATTCCAGTGGCAAATCGCCTTTAAATACTGCGGCAGTTACATTTAAACGGTGCGATTTAACGGTTACCTACCGACAAGAATTTTCAGGGTCACTTCATGCACGACTTCACTTAGACGCGGAGATTTCACACCGAGAGTAATTTAATAATTGATATTGAACTATCTCTATTTAGCACTCTTTGGCAGTCTTACTTCAGCCATCCTGATTTTATTGTTGATTTTGACGTTTCTTTACCACCTCTGTGGTCTAGTGGTTGGTGTTTCTGACTGCAGGCTTAGAGGTCCCGGGTTCAATTCCCAGCGCTTTCAGGTCTTTATGTGAATTTATTTTATACGCCTTTTTTTTTTGTTAAACAGTGGTTCTGGAACGAAGTAAAACTCAGACTTGTGAAGAAAATTGAGGAGCTACTTGAACGGAAAAGGTAGTGGCTACTGTAAAGACAACTGAGATTAACAGATGAGGGTTCGTTGTGCTGACCACAGGACACCCTCTATCCGCAAATGTTGGCACTATCTTTGTCAATATGTGGTGGCCACCAGGTCGGTATAGTTCATTTGCAGGTTGACGTAATGCTGTTTTGTTGTTTTGAAGTTATATTGTTAAGAATGACTCCTAAACGTTAGTTTTTTTTTTTGTTAAAGCCTCTTTTTACTACTGTCATAATACTGTTTTGCACCCCTTTCATATATTTAAAAAATCATGGATGAAGTGTATTTTTATTTAATGAACTGTATATAAAAGATGTTTTTAATACCTCATCCATGGAGAGTTACGCGCTTTTCAGAAGTAATTTCAATATATTGCACCATACAACTTATTTTTCTTTCAAAGATCAACTCCGTAGTGTTTACAAAAAGCATGTGACGTGCTGGTTCCATTTATCCAATAAGAGGCCAGCCTTCACAACATCAGGTCACCAGGAGTTTTTCCACTAGTTAGTTTTGACCCTCTGGTGACAAGGGGCCCAAGAGGCAAGGGGTAGGTCATATATAAGCCGCTTGTGCGTATGAATTAATAGCAGTATCATCATACTACCTCTGAAAACTATACGTAAAAACAGGGACTTATCTAACCATCAAGTTATGGCCTGGTTACTGATCCATTTATATTACTGTTCTTTGTATCATTGGTTGTTTTAAATGATCCTTAGTTTCACCGCGTTCTTTTTAAAGGGTTTGTAAATAATTTATATTTATGTAGAGCCATAAAAAAAATTCATAAGAAATAAGGAGGTGGGTTTCAAAATGTTCCCACCCAACTCCTACTGAGTGTGTAAATTGGCCTGATGAAGGCTCATACCAACTTTAATTTTGTTCTGTTAAATAATTCGACATATTTAATTGCCCTTAGATGCTGATGCTTGTGTTTTTGTTATTTTTTAGCACGAAGTCGTATGGCTCGTTCGGGTCATAGGCCTATATACTAACTACGATAATGGTTTTAAGGATTGGAAAGGTTATACTTAGTGGAAGTGTACCCGCATCTAAGTAGAGGGAGAGTGGAAAACTATTTTGAAAAAAACCCACCCACAGTACACCCGACTGTGATTCGAACCTTGATCTCCCCGTCATCAGCAGTCTAGTATACTGCGAGAGTAGAGCTTAAGAGCATGCGGCCACATAAGTGGGTGATTGTGTTATTTAATTTATGCTATGTTTGGAAATATATAATTAATGTTTAGTATAGTTTGCTTACAAACTTAAAAAAAACACACTATAAGATCAAGACTCGCCTTTTAGATTCATAAGAAGAAGAAAATTGGTTAAATAACACTATTGGTACATTGGTTTGTTGGTTATTCCTGTGATGGTTCTATTATGTTGACGTTATCAGCAAGACAAATTGACAGCAGCTATCTCAGGTATATCTCGTCGTACACTTCAAGCCTTGTCTTTAATACCGGTAACTACCTACCTACACCTGCTGATTGCAAGCTACTGAACATAAGGGGAGAACAAACTATGCCCCATCAAGGACACATTTCAGACAGTTTTTATAGTCCAATTTTCATATGACGGGCCTTATTTGACAGCTAAAAAAGTACTTTATTATTTTTTTGTCAGCCCTTCTCACGACCTTTTTGTGTTTTACTCATATGTACACGCTAATGCGTTAGGGTTTAGGAAGATTGGATTTTATAGTAAGTGTTGCGACGTTTGCGTGGAGGGAGAGTGGGAAAATGGTTAGGAAAGCCCCACCCTCAGTATGACTGACTGGGATTCGAACCGCTAGCTCCCCATCATGCAAAATGGTCCGAGTCTATTGCGATCGACAAACTGGAATAAAGTCATCAATGTCATCCATCACATTAAGAATTTCTGAACACTGAAGTAGTTATTAAATGTGGTATCTATGATACTTATTAAATTACTTTCAGACTGCAAAGCTGGTACAACTGAATTAAATTAATTAATTTTGTTTTAATTAATAAGACTAAAAAAATTTAATTTGACTTTGAAGATTTTTTTTTATTGAAATGTCAGTGTCTTGTGTTTTATCGTGTTTAAATTTCCCCCTTAAGTAATTCGTCCAAACCACTTTTCTAAATACTGGCTAGAGGGAAATGGGGGTGAGTGTAAGGATTCAAAGGGATGGTGGCCTTAAGGTGGAAGTGTAGGGAACGCGAGTTAAGGTCAGTGTTTTTTACACTTTTTAAGGCGAAACACTTTTTCGCCCAACTAAATCAAATATTGCCCCTGTGGAGACAGAGAGTTTAATTTTCTTCACGTGGTGATATCAACCAGTTGTTGACTATCTTTCATTAGCATAATGGCATTAGAGGAGAAACTTATTAAATGAAGAGAAAAAGTTGTCATTCAATTCAAGTACACCCTTAACAGATATTAAAGATCTGTTGATATCACAATGCGAAGAAAATTAAACTCTTATGTTTGTGCTGAAGCAATATTTTATTTATTTGGAAGAGCCCGATGCCTTAGACCAGGAATATCAAACTGGTGGTCCGATCCATGATTCTGTGTGGTCCGTGGACCTTCTGATGGCCCTTTACAGTTATGGATTATGACATTTGAAAATTAAGCATTATTTAGGGAAATATAGCAACGGTTTTACTCTCTATCCACCAAATATATATTTTTTTATTGTTCAATTTTTGCACCAAATATAAGGAATGTCTGGACGCACATGAATGTGTTAACAGTAATTTTCTCATATTAATGAAACGAAAGCCCGATATATCTCACCCCACAAACAGAAATTCGTCACCAACTATGAAAGGGAATTCACCATAAAGGATATCACTAAATACCGACCTAATTGTTGCAAACAAATAGTTCCATATATTTGGCGAGAAATATAAGGTACAGTGAGTTTTAAAATGTTATATGATCGTAATAGTCTTTTTGTATTAATAATATTATTTTTTTATTTGTATGAGTAACATATTTAATTTTTGTTAAATGGCCCCCTGGTATTTTTAAATTTTCAATGTGACCCTTAAATGCTAGTACACACTTGGAAATATTGTTTGTAAACATTATTTCTCGATTTTCCCGAAATGTTTCCTGTTGTTCACAAACAGTTAGCAAGCACGGGGAACATATTGTTTCTGTCCAGAGTTCAGTTGATTACAAGATGTCAGCCAAGGAGGATGCTACGCCGGCATGTACTTAGTACATACAGTAGCCCCACGACTTCTTTGGTGCTAACTGACAGCTCACAGCTGACTTCTGACAGTCAACATTTAGGTATATACCTACATTTTGACCGTCAGAAGTTACAGCTGCTAAACACATGTTTTTGCAGATCATATGGTTTGGCGTAGGGATACGTAATTTGGTCTGGTAACTTTTCAAAGCTGTCAGTCAGCACCAAAGAAGCCATGGGGCTACTGTAGCTATGTATAATTCATTCACGAGCTTAGTGTAGTTGGATGACAGCTCAAAAAGTTACTAGAAATAATCCCTAATATATCACTATGCCAACAGCTGACATCTGTCGCTTTGAATAAATGTAATGAAAACATGGTACTATATGAATGTGAAAGTTAACCACAGTAATTTAGTCCAATATTATTTATATATTTATTTGAGGTCGGGCACAAAGCTTATTTATAGTTTTATCCCAATTGAAAAAAAAAATTATCATTCACATCACTTTCACAAAAGGTCTAAGAAACATAGCTTCAAAAATGGCGACCGACGAATTTAAAAACCATGTGATTGAACGTGACGGGAAACAAGTTCTTTACAATGATGCACCCATGCGGTGGATAGAAATATTTTATTCGGCTAAATATTTCGAAATACGATAAAATAATCATAAAATAATTTACTATATCGAAAAGACGTATTTTCTCTTTTCCAAATAAATACGATGCCTATATTAATGTATGCCTTTTATTCACACATTATAGATAACATTCCAAAACTAAGAATAAGTAGGCCTACTTTTAATTATGTTGAAAATATTGTTTCGGATTGGATAAAAAGAAAGTATTAAAAGTAATGAAATAGTATGAGAAAACTTAAGTTTGCATTGTTTTAAATGTAGAATATAACATGTAATTAAAAAACTTATTTATACCAAAACAGTGATCTTTTAAAAGTGTTGGCAATCCAAAACCCAAAAATATTATTTTTGAACCGTCATCCAGGTAAAAACCTATTATGAACAGACTCTACTGTTAAAGAAGACTTAGAAGAATAAAACATCGGTGGTTTCGTACAGTGCTTCAAAATGGTCCATACTATGTATTATTATTATTATTAGCACCGCGTCTTACTTCCCGTTCGGGTTATAGGCACTTACGCTAATGTGTAATGGCAGGGTGATTGTGAGATGAAATGAAGGACCTACAGTTTAACGTGGAATCCGAACCACGGTGGAGGCTTGGCATTCCCCACATTCACAAGATGTCTTGTCAGAGGTGAAGGAAGGGTTTGGTAATCAGATAAATCTGTGCCGGGACCGAGGATTGAACTCCGGCCGCCAGCACAGAAGTCTGACACCTTACCCCTAGACCACCAGGTCACCCATACTATGTAAATATGTTTCTGACAGAACTGAATCTCGAATACTGGAGGGGTTTTATGAACTTTACACACACACGTTTCCGATAGATTTAGTAGTTTTGCAATTGTAGTTGGTTGGTCCCAGCATAATGAACGACTGACCTGGCCTATGTCGTTTGTCGCCGACAAAGTTGGCAAACACGTTCAGACAAACAACCTTTTGTTTTTGTAATCCATTGGAAATGAAGGAGAAAACACATTGTTTGCTCTTTTGGAAACGCAAAGGAAGAAAACATATTTCTTGTGTGTTTTTTTTAATCTAGCACCACGTCTTACTACACATTCGGGTTATACGCTTAAGTACTAATTACGCTAATGGATTAGTAATTGAGAAGGTTGAATTTAGAGGAAGTGAGCCCACATTTGCGTGGAGGGAGAGTGGAAAACCATTTAGGAAAAGTCACCCCCAGTTCACCCGACCGAGGGTTCGAACCTCGATCTCCCCGTCCTCAGCAGTCGAGCTCAACACGACAAGCGCGTTAGCTAACTACGCCACCAAGGCGGGTATAGACTTCTTGTTATCCTTTTCCAAAGGAGACACAGTTTTAAAACTGATTTAGAAAACACTAAAAACATTTAGGAAACACGGCATAGATTTATCTGATTACCAAACCCTTCCTTCCCCTCTGACAAGACATCTTGTGAATGTGTGGTAAGCCAGGCCTCCACCGTGGTTCGGATTCCACGTTAAACTGTAGGTCCTTCATTTCATCTCACAATCACCCTACCATTACACAATTAGCGTAAGTTCGTATAACCCGAACGGGTAGTAAGACGCGGTGCTAATAATAATAATAATTTAGGAAACAAGAAAAACATGTTTGTAAACAATGTTTCAAGGGAAAATGTTTCCAAAGGCTTTGGCTCTATTAACGAACGGGTTTTTGACACGCTTGCCTTTCAGGCCATTGGTCCAATCGAAGCAGGTCCCACCCACCCCTGTTACTAGTACATTTCGAAATGTGTTGTTATACCGGTAGTTATTGAACTAACCCCTACTCGCGGAACGGCGTAGACCAGTTTGAAAAGAAATATTCCAGCACCCCTCGTTCCTCTTGTCTGGAGATAATGCATGATGAAGGTGTCTATCTTGCCTTTATATTATTTCCTGGCTGTATTGTGCAATACTGGGGCAGATACCACCTGCTAGCTCACTAGTTTGGACGAGTCTGCGCGGGAAACAGTGGCTCAAGTCACCACTCACATTACTTCTCGGTAGTGATTTTTTTTTAGCTAGGGGTATTCTTTATTTCGTCACCGAAACTCACTACCTGTTCGGGTTATACGCACATATACCAATTACACCAGTGTGTTAAGAATGAGCAAGGTTGAAATTAGAGGATGTGTACCCACATTTGCGTGGAGGAAGAGTGTAAAAGCATTTTTTTTAAACACGCTCAGTACACCCGAACGAGATTCGAGCTCCGAACTTCCTGTCGTTTTCCTAACACGAGAGTGACGCCTTAGACCACGTGGCCAACGAAACAAAAGATAAGGGTATTTGACGAGGACCTTCTAAACACATTTTTAAAAAAACCAGAACATGGCTTACAAACCAGCTTAATTCAGGGCACTACGTCTATTATTAACCATCCTAAATTGTTTTACACTCTCCTTCTACGCTAGTGTGGGTACACTTTTTCTGAATTCAGCCTTTATCATCCATAACACATTAGTGTAATTCGTACGTATGTGTATGGCCCGAGCGGGTAGTAAGACAGATTGATAAAAGCTTGTTGTTAATTTTAGAACAGGATGAATCCGTATATAAATAGATAATATTTTCGAAGTAAGTATCAAGGGCATACAAAAAATTATCTGGGGCTGGGGGTATTCTAAGATATTTATTTATTATGTTGATGCAATTTTAATATAACAAGATATAGGAGTAGGGGGTATGGGATATTCCTTAAGTACAATCTTACAGTTAGTATCACCCATTCGTTATAATGCATTCCTCTTCTTAAGCCCACTAGCTCGTTGTATTCCAAGAAACAAGAGGTAGCTCAAAATAGGGATATCGTGTAGTGAGGTGGACTGGATAGAACTATCTCAAGATAGGGATAGGGTGTAATGAGGTGGACTGGATAGAACTATCTCAAGATAGGGATAGGATGGCGTTCTTCTGTAAGTATGACAGTTAAGAGCGTTGCCAATATGTGACGTCACGGCAGGTCAAGGTAGGAGTTCCCATGTTAATGAATTTACGTTCTATTCAGCGAGTCTTAAAGACATAGCATTGGAAAAAAAAACATGAATTCTTAAGGCCCTTGGCCCTGTCGAGTACAAGTCTAAAACCTATTTTGTGGGTTGGGGGGCGGGAGGGTGAAAGGCGTGGTGTGGCTTCACAACCAACCAAAGTATCCTTCCACGCCAACGAGAACAGATGGGTCACATAAACCGTAGATGGTGCTAGCTACCGGACAGGTCTTGCGGAAAAAATCATACGTTTGGAAATTCCAGTTTACTCGACAACGAGTGAAATTTTTATGTTAATATTTTCAACGCCCCTTCTAAGATAATGTATCGATGTTTATTAATTGTTATATTTTCTTATTTTTTGTTATGAAGTCGGCAGTTGTCCATTGAAATATGTCAATTTTATCGATATTTGTTCACTGTTAAAATTACAGAGGAGATATTTGTATGAAAAGTATAACATAATCAACATGGTTCTATTCTTGAACAAACCGTTTCCAAAAAGAAAATTGCAAGACAATAAAAGTTCTTGAAGATAACCGTTTGTTCCCCTGGCTCTGCATTTCCACGCCAAATGAAAAAGGCCAATCACCTTAAAAATAATTATAAAAATAGTCCTACAGTGTCACCAAATAATTATTTTGATCTCGAAGTAGCTTTTTTTTTGTAAACGTATTTCTATAAATCTTCCACAACTTAGGCCATTCGGTTTAGTCATGAAAATGTCCTATAGGAATAGTCCTGTCAGGATGTAGATTAAAAAAGTCCGTGGAAGTATAGGGCCTATGTATATCTAGAATAGGAAACAAGGAAAAGGGTAATTTTAAAAAGCAAACCAATGTTTTCGAAGTGTGAGTTTTGTAGCGACGGTGTAAACTCGTCAGAGGAAGAGGGTAAGGGTTATAAGTAGATAAACCCGCCTCGGTGGCGTAGTTGGCTAACGCGCTTGTCGTGTTGATGCCCGACTGCTGAGGATGGGGAGATCGAGGTTCGAATCTCGGTCGGGTGAACTGAGGGTGGTTTTCCCTAAATGGTTTTCCACTCTCCCTCCATGCAAATGCGGGTTCACTTCCTCTAATTCAACCTTCCCAATTCCTAATCCATTAGCGTAATTAGTACTTAAAGCGTATAATCCGAACGGGTAGTAAGACGCGGTGCTAAATATTATTATTATTATTATTATTATTATAAGTAGATAAACAAGAGGCCTCAATGGGTGAACGGTTCATTTTCTTCATTGATGTTTAAGCGCGATAGTGCTTAGACTTTTTAGGGGCATCTTAGTTAAGATGCGAACCGCTTTGAAAACTAGCTTCGAAATCTCCAAGCATAAGACGTCGTTAACATTCTAGATCCTAAAGCCGACGTAGAGGAAGTAAGCGCTGACGAAGAGACAACATTGGATATATACGCTTGTAGTTCTCAAGAGAAGGCACCCTATTCTAGGAGGGTAAGTCATGCGTACCCCGCTTCCTCTCAATCGTATTCCTTTCACCCCTTAGACCCCGCCATCCCGCCAACCGACTAAACCCCTCCATACCCCAATTGGGCCCATATTGTTGAACAGGTCTTTCGGATGAACCTAACCTCCTCTAACCCTCGAAAAACCTGTCTAAAGGCTCAACAAAGGTTATGAGGACACTGTCGGTGCTAGGGGGAAGAGGAGGGGGAAGTTCATCTGCATCACACACACACCACAACCTGTCAGGAGGGCACCTTGCAAAATGGACCTACGTGACGAGACGTTCTGACTCACTAGATCACTCGATATAGTTGACCGATTTGTTTTCTTTTCTTTTTAATTCAACAACCCGAAGGTTGACCCGGAGTTGGGTATGCGCTCAATCCTTAGGCTGGTTAGTGCTACCTGCACCATCTGGTAAAAAGAAGTTCCATGCACTAGTGGAGTTAAGTAAGTGTGGTGGTTCCCCGTTGAGCTACACACTGAATTTCTATGCGCGAAATTGAAAGTGCTTACCAATTTTGTCGGGAAAGGCACTTTCCCATAACTTCCAAGGTTTTTTTTACACGCAGCGCAATCAACATGGGCTTTAATACCCCTCCGAAGGAAGTTGTGCTACAATTTTTTATCGCTCAAGCCAAAAAAATCCGTTGACCTTGGCTGGGTTTGAACCCACTATCATCGGGTCCTGAGGTGAGAACTTTAACTCAAGACCAACGATATTGACTTTATTTTTAGGAAACACATAATAACTTTAAACTAATGTTTAAGTTGATATTTTATCTTAATTCTCTACACATAGTGAACTCGCCAGTTCTTGAAGATGACTCTGGCAAAGTGAAATTTGAACAGAAACTTTTTTTAATCAATTAAAAAAAATTCATTTTAAAATTACATTATCCTCATGACAAATATAAAATAACTGTTGGGATTACAATACGTAGAAAATGAAACAAAACGTATCATCTGAAGTGATATTAAGTATATATATAGTTTCTTATTTAGATTAAAATATTAATATTACTTTCCCTTCATAAACAAACAATTAAATTCAAAGAAAAATAATTTTTATTTATTTTTTTAATTATTTTTATTTAGCGTGTTACTACCCTTTGGATGTATACGCTTAAGTACTAATTACGCTAATGGATTAGGAATCGGGAAGGTTGAATTTAGAGGAAGATAACCCGCACTTGCGTGGAGGTAGAGTGGAAAACTGTTTAGGTAAAACTACCCCCAGTTCACCCGATCGGGATTTGAAACTCGATCTCTTCATCATAGATGTTCTAGCTCAACATGAAACTAGCGCGTTAGCTAACTACGCCATCGAGGCGGGTTTTTAAATTATTGACAGCAATTGTGTTGCTCTGTGGATTGATCGATACTTTTATTCCGACACAAGAAACAAGTAAAATATCGATACTTTTCTATCAAAATTTTCCCTAAATGGTTTTCCACTCTCCCCCCACGAAAATGCGGGTTCACTTCCTCTCATTCAACCTTACCAATTCCTAATCCATTAGAGTAATCAGTACTTAAAGCGTATAACCCGAACGGTTAGTAAGACGCGGTGCTAAATATTATTATTTATCAAAACTAGAAACAAGAAATGTATCGATATTTGTCCACCAATACTATAAACAAGTAAAGTATCGATACATTTCTATCAAAGCTAGAAACAAGAAATGTATCGATATTTTTCTACCAATACTATAAACAAGTATCGATACATTGCTATCAAAACTGGAAACAAGTAAAGTATCGATTACTTTTTTTTCAATATTAGAAACTAGTAAAGTATTGACATTTTTCTTCCAAACTATAAACTAGTAAAGTATCGATATTTTTCTCTAGCCGCCGCATCCCTACCGGCGCTACACACTGAGGTGTCGTCGGTCCTGGTCACGTGACTCCAGTTCCAGAGGCGAACCAGAAGACCTGTTTCAACCGGAAACTGCGAAACCTACCTATAAGTCTTCGCTGCTCTAATGGTTGAGGGAGGCTGTAAGGGGGAAGACATTGGCGGGGGGGGGG
>CABEEJ010003233.1:43221-66232 GCA_901482245.1 Timema douglasi
TTCTAACGAACATAGCTTCAAAATGGCGACTGATGAATTTAAACCATATGATTGAACATAACGGTAAACAAGTTTTTTACAATGATGCGGACACGCAGTTAATAAAAATATTTTATTCTGTTATATATTTCAAAATACGATAAAATAATCATAAAATCATGTATTGTATGTAAAAAAATGACAACAATTTTCTCTTTTCCAAGTAAATACGATGCCTGTATTAAAAGGTATTGATGTGTGCACTATATTACACAAAATCAGTAACGTTCCAAAACGCAAAATAAGTACTTTTAATTATGTTTAAAATATTGTTTCGAGTTGGACAAAAAGAAATTATAAAAAAAATGAAATAGTATGAGAAAACTTAAGTTTACGTTATTTTAAATGTAATATATAACAGGTAATTAAAGATCTTTACATTTATAACAAAATTGTGATCTTTTACAAGTGTTGGCAACCCAAAACCTAAACATATGATTTTCGAACTGTCACCCAGGTAAAAACCTATCGTGAATGGAATATAGTAGTTTTTCTAGCTGTCAGATAAAGCCCTTCCCGGGAAAATTGGGCTGTAGTCGGTTTTAAAAATAACCTTCTACCTTCGTGATTAGCAATGTGGACCACAAATCTAGAGGATTTTGATTTGATTCTTGGCCCTACTTAAAATAATATAGAATTTACAAATTTTTTTTCTTGTTGCTTACCCTGAAAGTTAGTAACCCGGTAAGCTTACTTTTCTTAGTTCCACTATGGCGTAGCTTATAAGAATGTTATAAGGTTCACCCCATAGTTTAATTAGTCAAGACTGCTTAACTTTTAATAATAAATGAAGTGTACGTAACTTATGAGAGCTTTTCATTCTCATTTCAGACTCTCTTTGCATGGGATAGGATAGCGTTTAGCACACCTAACCTTGACTCAGGGATTAAACTCTTCAGGCTGATCCACAAGTAGGGGTACAGGGAGTAGGTGAAATAGTAGAGAAAGCAATACTAATATGATATGGATACGTAATGAGTATGGGAGAGGATGAAAAAAAATTATGAAAATGAAGTATGTAGGAAAAAGACCGAAAGGGAGGTCAATAAAGAGATGGAAGGAGCAGATAACAGAAAGTGTTCAAGTGAGAGGAGAAGAATAGTAGACATTAACGGAGGGGAAAATGGTGAAAGGATGAACGACGATGGAAGCAATTTACAAACCAGACCCGACCACAGGTTGGAAACGTTTGATGATAATGAGGAAGATGATGATTAAGACCAAACAAATCTTGTTACATTTAGATCTAGTCCTGAGTGTACTTTTCCTTTAGGTTGAGGGTTGGAGGATGGGAATTGGGATTAAGGGGAAGGTGGGGAAAAACCATTGGAATGTGTCGTGATGATTCTATACTTATATTCTGAGCCGAGTTTCTCTTTACCTGAGAAAAATACCGACCTTTTGTTGAAAACAGGCATTCCACTTTGGTTCACAGATGAAATGAATAAATGGGAAGAAAAACTATTTTTATGGAAGTAATATATATTTATTTAAAGAAACTCTATGAGGTCAAATCTCGCTTTCAGCATAATATAATTGAAGTACACTCTTTTTAAATAAACTTTTCCGAGGAAACATACTAAAGACACTTGGTGGCCGCATGGTCTAAGGCGCTACTCTCGGAGTAGACTAGCCTGCCAATGTCTGTCAGGTATGCTAAATTGTTTTCCAATCTACTTACACTTAAATGCGGTTACACTTCCTCTAAATACTGCCTTCCTAATCCCTAACACCACTAACGTTACTAGTATATAAGCGTATAAACCGAACGGGTAGTAAGACGCAATGCTAAAAAAAAAACCCACTTAAACACCAGAGTAGCGCAGATAAATAATATAGTGCAGAGATTCTCAACTTTTTTTTCAACTCATGGCACACTTAACAAGGCACTAAAATTGCCAAGGCACACCATCACCTTTTTAAAGAACGATGTCATCGTTTAAAAACTATAAGTATTAGGCTACTTCTTTCCAGCCCAAATTAACTAAGGCACTTTAATTCTAAGACATTTTTTAAAAATTTATTTTAAAATTTGTGTATAGCTTACATTATTATTATTATTAGCACCACGTCTTACTACCCGTTCGGGTTATACGCACTTACGCTAATGTGTAATGGTAGAGTGATTGTGAGATGAAATGGAGGAACTACAGTTTAACGTGGAATCCGAACCACGGTGGAGGCCTGGCATTCCCCACATTCACAAGTCGTGATTAATACACGTCTTGTCGGAGGTGAAGGAAGGGTTTGGCAATCAGATAAATCTGTGCTGGGACCGGAGATTGAACCCCGAAAGCAAGAAAGCAAAGAAGTCCGACACCTTACCCCTAGACCACCAGGTCACCCATTATATAGCTTACATAAAAAATAATATAATTTGAAAATTAGTTTTAGTATGTAGTCAGCCATTGTTTAAAGATACAAAAATTATATAAAAAATTAACATAAAAAAACGTAGCCATGCCGTGTCTACTCCGGGCTGCAAAGGGTTAAGATTGTACTTAAAAGTTCATTAGTAAAAATTAAAATCATTTCGTTATTTTTCAAGATCATAATGATCATGAATTTAAAAATATTTTTTTTAATTCCTCAATTTTTTCTCCCACCTTTCTTTTTGATCTTCTTTGCTACTCACACAGCACATCTGCTTTCTCTTTCTCTCCCTCTCACATACACACGAGTGTGCCGTGGGACACCGGTTGAAAAACAATGATATAGTGAATTTTAAAATGTGTCACTTCTCTGTTTCTATTTTGAAAGAGAATATAATTCAAAGTTAAGTGCTGTAATAATAATAATAATAATAATAATAATAATAATAATTATTATAATTATAAACCGTGTCTGGGCTCCATCCCTCGAAATCCAGGTTTGTGGAAAGATTAGTCATTACGAACGTACCGTTACCCAGGAGACGCCCGAATGTACTAATCGTACATCTTTTCCATATAGGCTATTTACATGTCCCGATGAGATGAGGTGATGATGATAGTGATTATGACGGTGATAGTGAGTATGAGGGGGTGGAACCAGTGGAAACACTTTAGCCTAAATTAGCCTAGCTAACCATACCTTGGTGACCGTTGGGGGGATTACCCTTTCAGGAAAGATACCCAAGGTACTAGACGGGTATCGAACGATTGCAGTGCATTAAACAAACGACACTAGAACCTCGTTAATCCGAACTAATTGGGACTAACGAAAATTCGGGTTAATCGGGATAATACAGGGATACAGTAGCTTCATGAATTTTAAATAACAGTTGAATGAGTTTAATCAAATTTTTATCTAACATATTTATAACACGTAATAGGTACTGTATGTAGATATTAAGCTTTTTTTTTAACCAGATATCACTGTTTGTTAAAATTTAAAATTATATTTTAACTTTTAGCTTATTAACCTATAAAATATATTACATTTGACTTAATTTTTCCCCCTTTTTTCTGTAAAGTGTTTTCGAATTATCCGGAATTTCGGTTCGATCTAACACTGTAGCTAGAACATTTATTTTAAATTTCACTGTTCAATTCCATATAATTTTACTAATCCTCATTATCATCTGATTCCAGCCTGTGGCCGGGTCAATTTAATAAAATACCTCCATGTGCTTTTGTTCGTCCACCATTCTTTCTTCATTTTTTATTCCATTCTTCTCCTCTCACTTGCAAACATCCTGCGATCTGCTCCTACCATATCTTTCTTGGTCTTCCTTTATGTATTTTTTAAATACATACTTCTTTTGTTTGGATTTATTTTATTAATATATAGTTTAAAATATAAAAATGATAACACCCGCTTAAGTGGCCGCATGATCTAAACCTCAGGAGTCGGCAAACGGCTGGTCGCGAGCCAACGGTTGCTTGCACATACAAATTATTTCGTACTTTTCAAATTACTAGCTTATTGTTGAAAAGTGTTGCTTCAAGTTAAGAATGTGTGGACTTTTGTCTCAAAGGATTTTTTTTTCCACTTTTGGTTCGAGTTGTATTCCGGGTAGATACGTGGTTCTTCTTTACACACAGGGGATAAAAAACGAAATATAAAAGTAGACATACAGATGAACATTTTGGTAACTGCAATCGAATGGGAATGAAAGGTTATTCAACTATTTTAATTGTTGATGAAAAAGAAAGCCAGTTTTCTCACACATTGTGTTTAAATTTTTAATTTTATTTATTTAAGGTATTTAACGAGCCCTTTCTAAACCGACTGATTATATCATTCCACGACCTATAAGTTAACTTAAATCTAAAACAGACACAACAGCTAACCTCCAGCCATTAATTCATCAATGTGAAAGGGTAAACCCACATTTCATCATAATAAACTTTTCAGCCATGCCGGGAATCGAAACCGAGTCCCCTAGCTCAATAGATAGACACGTCACCAACTGATCTAAGGTGTCGATCGACGTGTTTAAAAGAATATTTTACTATAATTTTTTTTTTATTAATATATCCAGTATTATAGACTGGCGCTGGTTTTCCCACTCTCCTTCCATGCAAATGCGGGTAGATTACCTGTAAAATTCTTCGATCCTAATCCCTACCCCAACAGAGTAATTTATCATATGTGTGTAGTCTGAACGGGTACTAAGACACGGTGATAAAATAGATAATAAATAAATGTACAATTGATCGTTTAAAGAAACCAAATCGCTTTTGATACTAGAGGAATGTGTAATTCTTTGACGGGTAATAAATAACCTCCACGCCTTTCAAAGATGGCGGCAATCAGACGACACAAACATTTGCGGTGGATACACCTCTATTTCTCTCGATTTAAATGTCTCCATCTTGTTGACACAGATAATAGTTAAAGGTACGCATGGTTACGCGTTGAGTGTTTGAATTTACTTTCTATTTTTATTTTTTACTTATTTACTTTTCATCGATATGTACACGAGTTTATCAGAATGTTATCAATCGCACACATCGGTGGATACGAGGATATAGTCACCTGTCTCGTCTGTTTTTACAGCTGATTGTACTAATATTTTTTTAAATAAATGGTTCCTCACTATTCATCTTTATAAATGTGGGTACATTTCACCTCAACCTAACCTTAATAAGCCCTATCCTGTGTGTAGGCTTGGATCTAGTATATTTCCATGGAAGATGAGCTATAAAATTAATAACATACATTTTACCTCTCCAAGTCTTACTAACCGTTCAGGTTATCTGCCTATGTATAAGTTACGCTAGTATGCTAGGGATAAGGAAGGTTGAATTTAGAGGAAGTGTACCCACATTTGTGTAGAGGGAGAGTGAAAACCAGTTAGGGATGGAAGGTAGCTACGTATTTAACAGTTTTTATTATAAAAAAATAGTCAAACATAAATTAAATATGGCTCCAGTAGTTACGTTTATTTTTATTTTTTTTACACGCAGTAATCACAACAGGTTTTTAAATAGCTGATCATGGGCGTCACGGAATTTTAACAATTGTTTTTATCTTTATTTGAAAAATTTATGCTCAACTTCCGTGATGCCCACGACAGGTATTTTAAAACTGCTGAGATTACTTGAGCGCTATTTGGTATATTCCAGACAAAAATATACTTTAATTTTATTGTAAAAACTTCAAAAATAATAACTTTAGCTAACGTTTCCTTCTCCATCGCAATCGTAAAAAAACCAACAAAAAACAGTAAATTTTCACGGAACACTATTGCACGTGACCACAGACAAGTAAGAAACAAACTCTCAACCTTACGGGTGTTTCCCTGCGCTCCTTTTGCCAGCTTGAGTCCTTCAACACTGGGCTTCGCTAGTGTCGCTGCTGGGAGAGGATAGGACTAGCCGCAGCGATCCTAGTGGTGAAGGACTCAAGCTGCCAAAAAGGAGCGCGACCATTTTAACCTGGAGGTTGAGTGTCTGGGTAGATTATTTGTTTGTGCACGTGAATCATTTCTGATTAAATATCATTGGAGATAAAGAGTTAATTGACGTTCCTAATACAGAAATTGTTGAAATAGTAGATGATATTTGGATGAAAACTGCATTTATAAGGCCGTTTTTGACCATTTTAGAATGGCTTCACAGATAATCACTGTGTACAAATCTTCATTCTGTTATAATATGGATATTTTGTACTTATTAACAATAATTTTGTAACTTTGTCCCTCATCGTCACCGCGGAAAATTTCGAGTAACCATTCAAATACGAATGCGCTGCACACATTTCTGGCACATCGTAGGTGTTTTCTTTTCCCCTTTTACTCCCATACCTCGCACGAACACACACAAACGAGCCGGGAGCTAAGTTGGGCCTGTTATGAGCTCTCTTAAATTGGAATTGCAAAAACAAACAAAAAGATACAGAATGATCACGTGAAATAGATAGTTTCAAGAGAAACGGGAAACGCCAATAACTTTAAGAAATAGAAAAAATAGGTGTGAATCGACATAACTTGGCGATATATAGCCTAATGATAATCAATAATCTAAGTAAACAGGAAGTAGAATGTCAGTCAGTATCATATCATGGTGTCGTTGCTATCAGAGCGCAAATGACCTCTCCCGTCAATTGACATTTTTGCCTTTAGAGATAACTTTCCCACATGTGTGTATACATATTACCGCGTCTTACTTACTACCCGTACGATCTATAGGCTACGTAAAGTCCGTTCACGATAGGTTTTTACTTGGATGACAGTTCGAAAATCATATGTTTAGATTTTGGTTTGCCAACACTTGTAAAAGATCACTGTTTTGTTATAAAAGTAAATATATTTAATCACCTGTTGTATATTACATTTAAAATAACGTAAACTTAAGTTTTCTCATACTATTTCATTTTTTTAAATAATTTCTTTTTGTCCAACTCGAAACAATATTTTAAACATAATTAAATGTACTTATTTTTTGTTTTGGAACGTTACTGATTTTGTGTAATATAGTGCACACATCAATACCTTTTAATACAGGCATCGTATTTACTTGGAAAAGAGAAAATTCTTGTCATTTTTTTACATACAATACTACATGATTTTATGATTATTTTATCGTATTTTGAAATATTTAACTGAATAAAGTATTTTCATCAACTGCGTGTCCGCATCATTGTAAAAAAAACTTGTTTACCGTCATGTTCAATCATATGGTTTAAATTCGTCAGTCGCCATTTTGAGGCTATGTTCGTTAGAAGTTTTTGTGAAAGTTGTGTGAATATTTTTTAAGGGGAATAAAACGATAAATAAACTTTGTGTCCGACCTTAAATAAATCTATAAATAATATTGGCCTAAATTACTGTGGTTAACTATCACATTAATATATTACCATCTGTTTTCATTACAGTCATCCAAAGTGATAGATGTCAGCTGTTGGCGTAGTGATATATTAGGGATTACTTCTAGTAACATTTTGAGCTTTCATTCAGGTAAACTTAGGTCGTGAATGATTTATATATATATACTAATAAGTAAGGTTAAATTTAGAGGAAGTGTACCCGAATATGCGTGGGGGGAGATTGGAAAACCATTTAAGGGGGAATCATCCTCGGTACACCTGACCGGGATCAAATCCCGATCTCCTTGTCATTGGCAGTCTAGTCTATTGCAAGAGTGACGCCTTAGACCATGCGGCCAATGAAGCAGGTTATTTCTTCTAAAATGTAATTGTCTATGGTTATCTGACTATATAATTACCAGTGATCTTCTATAGGCTTGTACAGTAGCGTTTCGTGAAGTGTTTCCAGGGTAAGCAGAGTTTGTTAAAACTGTATTATTATTATTATTATTAGCACCGCGTCTTACTACCCGTTCGGGTTGTACGCACTTACGCTAATGTGTAATGGTAGGGTGATTGTGAGATGAAATGGAGGACCTACAGCTTAGCGTGGGATCCGAACCACGGTAGAGGCCTGGCATTCCCCACATTCACAAGATGTCTTGTCAGAGGTGAAGGAAGGGTTTGGCAATCAGATAAATCTGTGCCGGGACCGAGGATTGAACCCCGGACCCCGAGCACAGAAGTCCGACACCTTACCCCTAGACCACCAGGTCACCATGAGAACAATTAAACGGGTGCAGTTTTAAAAAGTTATGTCTACCCCGGTTACATTTCCCGACACGCCACCGGTTCCATTACAGCCAAACGGGGGGCGATACCCAAATAGAACCTTTTAGTGGTTTATCTCGCAGTTTATTCTTAATTCTTCTCCGCCGACATGAAAAGAAGTCAATTAATTATTATCCGTGGCGGAGACCGAAGAGGACATAACCACAGGTCTCGAGCGTCCTTGTAGCGAGCATGTTCTCAGGAAAGACGTGGGGGGGGGGGAAAGGGGCGGATTCCCATGGTAACTTGCGCCACTTCCGGTGCGGAAATGCTTGGGATACGAACGAGCGAGTTAATATAAAGTCTGTTCAGCGCAGGGAATTGTTTTCTGAAAGGCCTTTTTCCTTACCAGAAATATATTATATAGTAGGATATTGGTAAGAAAAAAGACCTGTCAGAGAGTAATTCCTACCGTGAATGGAGTATTTACCGTGTGTGTGTGTGTGTGTGTTCTTCGCTACAGCAGAAACTGACTCGACCGTCTTCAGGGCAACAAGCGATTCACCGGCGAGAGCTGTGTGTGGTGGTCTCGTGCTCGACTACTACTCGGCAGGTCAGCGGTTCGATACTCCTTCACACAAAGAAGAAGAAGTGTGATTTCTAAATGTCGAGCTCATTTAGTCTGGTTTGTCGGGTAACGGGGAGATCAGGACTATAATCTAGGTTGAAATAGCTAAGGGTGTAATTTTTCCTCGATGCTTTTTCCACTCTCACTCCACGCAGATGCATGTCTGTTTTCTTTATATTCTACTACCTTGTTTACTTAGTTTATGGAATTAGGAGCTAGAAAGTTGATCGCTGCACTTCGAAAAGTACGCCACCTATCTCTATCTTGAACTAACTCTATCAATGTCTGGTGCAAGTACAGGGCATGTAACTCATCTATATGTAACCTCATCCATTCCCCAATGGCTTCATTCTCCTTTTAGACCAAATATTTCCCAAAGTTTTTTTGTTTTCTTTCTTCTCGTCGTGTAAGGTAAGGGCTCCTGTTTCACAGCCATAAACAACCACCGGTGAAACTTTTGTTTAGTATATTCTAAGTTTCGACATTCCTTGACTGCAGTCGAGGTGTTAACGCCTTACTGACAGAGTAAAAACATGTAATTCCTGACTATTCTTTTCCTAATTTCCACTTTGATATCTTTATTTCTTGTTAGAATTTTTAATTAAATATTTGACGTTACTAACATTACCCAAATGATGTTCGCAATACACAAATAAACAAATTAACTCAAATGTTGACGTTGTATCGGGGGTTTTCATAAGTCTCCTTTTCCCTTTTTTACGGCTTTGTTGAGAATACCCATCAGGCTTTATTCAAATTTGGAACGACAATATACACTTTACAAGATAACAGACATTTGGAATCATCTTATTTCATGAAGAGTTGGCTTTAAGGTGTGGTAGAATTATTATTATTTTTTTTTTATTTAGCGCCGCGTCTTACCACCCGTTCAGGTTATACGCTTTAAGTACTAATTACGCTAGTGGATTAGGAATTAAGAAGGTTGAATTAGAGGAAGTGAACCCGCATTTGCGTTAAGGGAAAGTGGAAAACCATTTTAGGAAAAAACCGCCCCCAGTTCACCCGACCGAGATTCGAACCTCGATCTCCCCGTCCTCAGCAGTCGAGCTCAACACAAGAACTACGCCGCCGAGGCGGGTGTAGGTTAGAAGGGGACGGAAGAAAAGAGCCAGATTTTTGGAAGTTTTTGGAGCAAAACATTTTTAAAGGCCAAACTAAATCAAATATTTCTCCAGTAGAAACACAAGAGTTTAATTTTCTTCTCGTGGTGATACCAACAGTTGTTGAATATCTGTCAAGGGTGTCCTGGAATTTAATAACAACTTTTTCTCTTCGTCTAAAAAGTTTCTCATCTAATGCCGCTATGATCATGACAGATATTCAACAACTTTTGATATCACCGTGTGAAGAAAATTAAACTATTGTGTTTCTACTGGAGAAATATTTGATTTAGTTTGGCAAAAGAAAATGTTTTGTTATTAAAATTGCAAAAAACAACAACATTGTTCTTAGCTCGCGTTCATTACACCCCCATCTTAAAAGTAAAATCGACTGGCAAAAGTTTAAGAAACAGTGACACATCTACATTTTGGTTCTTTGATATCTGTGTTTTATTTGCCTTGACTGAGAATCGAACTGGAACTATTATTATCAAGAAGGTGAAAACGTCATTGATGATAAAAAAATATATATTAAAAACTAGTAGCTTCGACACAAATAGAGCGTGAAATGTGGGTCAATGCACTAAAATATCTGCCACAGCTTGTCGGCCACCGTGATCTTTCAGGTGACTTATGCCACTCTTTCCCTCGAAGGTGGGATCAGACATTCAAGGTGAAGTCTGGTAGCCTGTGACAAACTTGTTCCAATACGTCATCGCACGCTATCTAGGTGGGAGCGTAGGTGACTCCAGAAAAAAAAATCAAGTGTTTTGCAGTTTTTATGACAAAAACGTGTTTTGGGTCAAAATAAAATATATTGATTCTCTACAAACATAGAGCAACGATCAAATTAGCGAACTGAGCCTTGTTAATTTTATTCACATGGTTGCCTTAACATTATTATTAGCACCGCGTCTTACTACCCGTTCGGGTTATACGCACTTACGCTAATGTGTAATGGTAGGGTGATTGTGAGATAAAATGGAGGACCTACAGTTTAACGTGTAATCCGAACCACGGTGGAGGCCTGGTATTCCCCACATTCACAAGCTGTGATTAATACACGTCTTGTCAGAGGTGAAGGAAAGGTTTGTTAATCAGATAAATCTGTGCCGGGACCGAGGATTGAACTCCGGACCTCCAGCACAGAAGTCTGACACCTTACCCCTAGACCACCCGGTCACCCTTAAATTAAGAAGGAACAAAATATAATCTATCGTATTGTTCAAATAATTTATGCAATCGTATGGGATGTGTCTTTGGGTAAAACTCAAGTGTAATTTTTGAAACACAGATTTAAGTTTAGCAAGGAGATATAATATTTATTTGTGTCTCAATTAATGTAGTATGAAATTATAAAATTATAAAACATATTAGATAGATTTGTATTAAAAATTATTAGATAATTTAGCAAATTTCTAGTAAACTAATTCTCATTAATTTCGGTTTCAATTAAATTACCAAGTAAAAATACATCATCATCAGCTTAAGTTCGTTAAACTATCAAGTGAATAATATATAACCATAAAGTTATTTTTATAATTATTTTATTACCATTGATTCATGAGTCTGATACTCTAAAAACATAATGTCCTAAATTTAATATGTTTTTTTTATTGTTGCAAAGACACGTATAATATGTTTTGACTGTCATTCTTCACTATATGAATTTTTTAATGATATTTTATGTAATTCTATAACGTCACAGTACAGTGATTGATTCGCAAATTAAGTATGATTAATGTGACAAAGAACATGTTCAATTTCTTGTACAAAATATTGCACAAGGAATTATGTCGTGTGTTCTGGGCTTAGGAAGACCAGTCGGTGGCAGATTAGAATGTATTGTTTAGGGGGCTGTTTACAGTAGCCCCATGGCTTCTTTGGTGCTGACTGACAACTCACAGCTGACTTCTGATTGTCAACATTTAGGTATGTACCTAAATGTTGACTGTCAGAAGTGACAGCTGCTAAACACATGTTTTTGCAGATCATATGGTTTGGTTTAGGGATACATAATTTGGTCTGGTAACTTTTCAAAGCCATCAGCTGTCAGCTGTCAGTCAGAACCAAAGAAGCCATGGGGCTACTGTAGGTAGCTAAGCTAGTGCAAACCAGATATTGATAAAATGCTAAACAGTTATCAAGTTTGGTGTTTATTGAATTGAACACAAAGCTATTTTCCAGATATTGATAAAACGTTAAACAGTTCTCAAGTTTGGTGTTTATATGAATTTAACACAAAGCTATTTTCTAGGACTCTCTATAGCCTATATATACATATATATATATACATACATATAAATATATATAAGTGTGTATTTTCCTCCTTCCCTGTTTGTTCTCCTACTGCCGGATAGCTTCACCCAGTAAATCGTGATAAACTCATTTGGTTTCTAGCGTTATATGAATCTCTGCTCGACTATTTTAAGAAATAAAATACAAATTACGACCATGTTAAAAGGAAATAGGTGTGAGTGATAGTGTGCTCAAAATTAAAAACAAAATATAACATAAGATTTGTTTGAAACACCTGCCTAGAATCTATCTATAGTTAAACCAAATTGATAATGCCTCTATCATAGTCACGCGAATGCAAACGAATACCATTTAATTAGAGTAATGTATTAAGTACATAAAATCTGATTAAGACAATTTAAGATCTATTTTTGTGGATCAAAATATAAAACATTTAATTGCTAATCAATGTAAAAATGTTATTTGCTATGTTTAAACGTAACACACCTTGATATTGTACAAATTAGTGTTGTGACACTTAGTATAAATTGCTAATTAAAGCTAAATAAATTAAATAAATAATAAAAAGGTCATATGTGGGAAATTTAAAATAAATATTTTATTTAAGAAAGAAAAGACGAATCTATTTACATAAAATAAAAATAACACTCTAGGCTCCGGGGAGATTCGAACTCCCGATCTCCTGTTTACTAGACAGGCGCTTTAACCAACTAAGCCACGGCGCCGGTTGATATTGTAATGGAATAAACCATTACATATATATAAAACATAAATATTATAATTAAAAAAGTTATATAAATTAAACAACCCGTCTAGGTTAACTGTATAATATAAACTTTACGGTAATATGTTAAGGATAAGGAAGATTAATTTAATCAAAAATGCATTCATATTTACTTGGAGGAAAAGTAGATCAATAATTTAAGGAAAACTACCCTCAGTATTCTCGACAGGTTTACAAATCTTTATCTCCCCGCCATTGACAGTCCAATCTATTACTAGATTGACGCTTTAGACCTGTGGTTCTCAACCTGGGGTGCGCGTAGCGCTGTAGGCACGCGAATACTGCTCCCTAGGTAAAATGTAATATATTATATTATTCCATGGTTAACACTGGATAATCAGGGCCAGATTTAGGACTAGGCACTAGAAACCAAGACGTACGGACAAACGACCTGGAAACACATTTTTTTTCTTTTTTCCCCCCCTCCCCCTCTTTTTTTATGTGCGATTCTTATCTGGGCGGCTAGTTGACTTTATGATAGGCAATAATATATTATGTGTTATCTAAAAGTTCATTTTTCTGTTTTCTCATTTAATACTTATCATACAATACTTTTTTTTAGATATGATTTATTTTAGATGTAGATCATAAAAACTTTGGGGGTACAAATATTTTTTTATACGTGACATACCTTTATATATTTTTAGATATTATAAAATTGTACATAAAAGAGTAAATTACTGGTGTATACTAAACACAATGGAGATGTCTTCCCATATTAAATCCCTCTGAGAAAGTGAAGCCAAAAACTGAGGGGTCGGCCACGCCCTTTGTGACCACGTCTTTGCGAGGAGCATTCGGAAATTCACCTTTAAACTATTTTTAGGAGACCTTGTGGTCTAGGGGTAAGGTGCCAGACTTCTGTGCTGGGGTCCGGGGTTCAATCTCGGTCCCGGCACAGATTTATCTGATCACCAAACCCTTCCTTCACCTCTGACAAGACATCTTGTGAATGTGAGGAATGCCAGGCACTCCACCGTGGTTCGGATTCCACGTTAAACTGTAGGTCCTCCATTTTATCTCCCAATCATCCTACCATTACACATTAGCGTAAGTGCGTATAGCCCGAACGGGTAGTAAGACGCGGTGCTAATAATAATAAATTATTTTTCTCGTCAGCCAGCAGAAAGAATTTTCAGGAAAAGCACTGAATCATTTGATGCCTTTTCTGCTCTTTGTGGTGTGACATTTTTGAAATGAAATCATCTCATTGTGGAATGAGATTTAAGGAGATGGTCATCAGACGGTCGTCAGATTTCACTGATATTTTTAAGTCACACAAGCAATTCCATTCCTCGCATAAATTATCAATGATTATAAGTACAACACGTACTATATATATTTGTAATAATTTTTTAAATTTATTTTAAAAATTATGATTCCTAAAAATGTACAAATATAATACCAACATCTATTTTATTTTCATTTATATTGTAATTTTATTTACATTAAAATATATTTTGACTAATTTATCCCTATAGCATACTATATATAATTTTATGATTTTTTTTATAATTTACCTTACATCAAGGTGTCCACAAATCATCTGTTCCCTGATTAGAGGGTCCACGTGACTGAGAAGTTTGAGAACCACCGCCTTAGACCATTTGGACACTGAAACAGGTCAAATGTAAGTTAAATAGAACCTTGGTATCCCCACGCTAGAGTCAGGAGTGGTAACCACCAACCCCAAACCTGCCAGCAAGTGCCTGTTGAACACAACAGAGGTATCCCCAAGCTAGAGTCAGGAGTGGTAACCACTAACCCCAAACCTGCCAGCAAGTGTCAGTTGAACACAACAGAGGTATCCCCAAGCTAGAGTCAGGAGTGGTAACCACTACCCCCAAACCTGCCAGCAAGTGCCTGTTGAACACAACAGAGGTATCCCCAAGCTAGAGTCAGGAGTGGTAACCACTAACCCCAAACCTGCCAGCAAGTGCCAGTTGAACACAACAGAGGTATCCCCAAGCTAGAGTCAGGAGTGGTAACCACTAACCCCAAACCTGCCAGCAAGTGCCAGTTGAACACAACAGAGGTATCCCCAAGCTAGAGTCAGGAGTGGTAACCACTAACCCCAAACCTGCCAGCAAGTGCCAGTTGAACACAACAGAGGTATCCCCAAGCTAGAGTCAGGAGTGGTAACCACTAACCCCAAACCTGCCAGCAAGTGCCAGTTGAACACAACAGAGGTATCCCCAAGCTAGAGTCAGGAGTGGTAACCACTAACCCCAAACCTGCCAGCAAGTGCCAGTTGAACACAACAGAGGTATCCCCAAGCTAGAGTCAGGAGTGGTAACCACCAACCCCAAACCTGCCAGCAAGTGTCAGTTGAACACAACAGAGGTATCCCCAAGCTAGAGTCAGGAGTGGTAACCACTAACCCCAAACCTGCCAGCAAGTGTCAGTTGAACACAACAGAGGTATCCCCAAGCTAGAGTCAGGAGTGGTAACCACTAACCCCAAACCTGCCAGCAAGTGCCAGTTGAACACAACAGAGGTATCCCCAAGCTAGAGTCAGGAGTGGTAACCACTAACCCCAAACCTGCCAGCAAGTACCTGTTGAACACAACATAGGTGTCCCCGTGAGCTGTTTACGGTTTTCTAAACATTCCACCCTCACTGGCAACATTTCCGGAGACGCGACTCTTGTTATCTAGAAGTTTAAAAATAAACTTGATTTGGAAATTGGTCTAAATAGCTGCGGATCTTTCTCCGGCTATAATGAGATGGCTCCCCGGTTCAACTATGGAGGTTCGGGTAGTAAGTAATACACACCGACTGTCTCGCGTCTCACCGCCCGGATAACATCTAGAGAAGGGTTCGGCAATCTATTTATTATTATTTTTAGCACCGCGTCTTACTACCCGTTCGGGTTGTACGCACTTACGCTAATGTGTAATAGCAGGGTGATTGTGAGATGAAATGGAGGACCTACAGTTTAACGTGGAATCCGAACCACGGGGGAGGCCTGGCATTCCCCACATTCACAAGATGTCTTGTCAGAGGTGAAGGAAGGGTTTGGTAATCAGATAAATCTGTGCCGAGACCAAGGATTGAACCCCGGCCGCCAGCACAGAAGTCCAACACCCTACCCCTAGAACGCCAGGTCACAGGGCAATCTATTTAAACTTCGATCGACTTACAAACCTGTCATCAATCATTTCACCACTATACTTTGATTTTTCCTTTTCTTTTCAACATCTTATATTTATTTCTTAAAAATAAACCTCCAGAGTAAATAAGATGTATCTTTCCATACTAAACTATTTAACTGTTTTATGAACTTACCAGTTATTACCGGTTAAGGTTATTTTGGTTATACTAAAATGAACGGAGTTTTTTGAGGAGCAAGCAAGCTGTCACCAGAAGATATATATATATATATATATTTATTTTTAGCACCGCGTCTTACTACCCATTCGGGTTATACGCTTTAAGTACTAATTACGCTAATGGATTAGGAAGGTTGAGTTAGAGGAAATGAACCCGCATTTGCTTGGAGGGAGAATGGAAAACAATTTAGGAAAAACCACCCCCAGTTCACCAGACCTAGACTCGAACCTCGATCTCCCCATCCTCCGCAGTCGAGCTCAACACGACAAGCGCGTTAGCCAACTACGCCACCAAGGCGGGTTAGAAGAGATAGGATTAGGATTGAAGATGTTAGCTCAAGAGGTGAGTTACACGAGATAGTTGAGGAAGCAAGGATGCGATGGTATGGACACGTGATGGGGATAGAAGGGGAGAGGATTTCAAGAAGATTAATGGATATGAAGTAAGTAGGGAAAAAACCACAAGGTATACCGAGAAAGATATGGGAGGAACAGATAGCATCAAGTGTGCAAGTGAGAGGAGGAGAGTGGAAGAGAATGCAGGAGGATAATTGGTGGAAGGACAGAGTGTATTTAAGAATTATGAAGACTCCAAGAGCTACTTTTTAATGATGACGAAGTTTTAATAAGCGATCGACTAAAAATTGCCACGAGATAGACAGGTCAATCGCGATCCACTAGTTGCTGACCCCCGTGATCTATTGTTTAATTTTAATAGAAAGCCCGCTATTTAAAAATTGGAAATTTATTTTGTCACAGTAACAAGAGAAAAAAAATTATTACGATTTGTATTCACATTCTTAGCTCGTTCGATTAATGATTTTGGGGAATGCCAGGCCTCCACCGTGGTTCGGATTCCACGTTAAACTGTAGGTCCTCCATTTTCCTCTCACAATCACCCTACCATTAACATTACACATTAGCGTAAGTGCGTATAACCCGAACGGGTAGTAAGACGCGGTGCTAATAATAATAATAATAATAATAATGATTAATGATTTAGAGGGAAACCATACAGTAAACTATAAGGAATTATTAATGGGAGTTATTGATAACTTTTTTAGATTAATTTTATAATTAATAAATTAAATAAGACAAATTTCTAGAATGTATTATTTTAGTGACTTTCAATCAATTTGTATGGTTGAAAAGTGGGCTTCCTATAAAAATCCGGGCCTAGCTCAAACCAAACTTCGCGTCGTTGTATGATTTTATGATTGTCTGAATTCCACTTTTAAAAAAAATGGTACAAGCCAATTGTCATAGTTTATCATACAGTATATTTTAGGTTATGACAGAATTTTCAAAAATTAACTATCATTTTTTTTCTTCTTAGCACCATGTGTTACTTCCCGTTCGGGTTATACGCTTACGTACTAATTATGGTAATTATGGTAATGGTTTTAAGGATTAAGAGGAAGTGTATGCGAATTCACGGGGAGAGTGGAAAACAATTGTGGGAAAAAAACCACCCTGTCCACCCGACCGAGGTTTGAACCTCAATCTCTCCGTCATCGGCAGTCTAGTCTATTGTGAGAGTAGCGCGTCAAACCACACCACCACCAAAGAGGGTAGTTATTTGTTATCTACTCTTAAATAGACTAAACAAAACACATTCTTATATCGACTATCATTTAGAACACTATCCAGCTATCCATTATAATCTAAAACTTTAAAACTATTTTAGAAAAATGTATTATTGCCAAAAATTAATAATTAGTGGATTACCATTACACAAATCCTTCTCTCTCACCCTAAAAAAAAATGAATCATGTTTCTTATCAAACACTCCCTTAGTATCCATTTTAAACAAAATCTTTAGGTTCATTTTCGATTTTTTTTTCCATTCTTTTCAAAAATCACTCATATGTAAACTACCCTTAAATTTAGGGATGGTTTTAAAATATAACAATATCTCCAGGTATGACCATATAACGTCCACAAATCAAGTTTGGGCCAAATCCATCAAAGAGTTCAGGGACAGACAGGAGGGCAGAATTTTAAACGTCNGGGGTAGGATTGTAAACGGCCCCCCCCCCCCCTTTCCAACCCCGAACCATCCCAACAGAGTTCGAGACAACATAAAACGTCAAAATCAATCATAATCTCAAGGTAGAAAATTTGCACGATTATATTACCTTTTCTAGATAAGAAATTGATAACTATATATACAGTAGCCCCATGGCTTCTTTGGTGCTGACTGACAGTTCACATCTGACTTATGACAGTCAACATTGAGGTATATACCTTAATTTTGACTGTCAGAAGTGACAGCTGCTAAACACATGTTTTTTCAGATCATATGGTTCGGCGTAGGGATACGTAATTTGGTGTGGTAACTTTTCAAAGCCGTCAGCTGTGAGCTGTCAGTCAGCACCAAAGAAGTAATGGGGCTACTGTATATTCGAAAAAATCTTGTAAATGCTCGAGGCGATTCTTGAAATGGAATAACAATAATAAAATATTCCCCACGTGGCGTTTATCAAGAAGGCGGGAACATTTTTCCTTACCCAACTGCGGTCACCCCGTCACCTCATCCATGATGGCGTGTTACTCCTAAGCAGACTAGAGTGACTCACAGACGTTTCCTGTTGGTTTCCTGATGATACCGTCCACATTATTGGCAAGTTAGGTCACTCGGTGATTCTACAAGAGGGTAAGCTATCTATGTGTGTGCTAACCATTCATTTCCTTCCTCTCGTCCACTTAGCACAATGGTTTCCAAACTTTCTTTTGGCAGTAGCGATAATACCGCACGTCTGGGATACATCACTCGTAACCCAGTAGTGGAAATATTAGCCAACACTAATGTACCGTTGTCAGGGGGACGCCCGAATGTACTGATCGTACATCCTTTCCGTGGAGGCTCTTTCTATGTCCCGATGAGATGAGATGAGGGTGATAGGTCACTATGGTTAAACATATATCTTAGGTCACTCTGGTTGAAGATATATCTTAGGTCACTCTGGTTGAAGATATATCTTAGGTCACTCTGGTTGAAGATATCTCTTAGGTCACTCTGGTTGAAGTTATCTCTTAGGTCACTCTGGTTGAAGATATATATTAGGTCACTCTGGTTGAAGATATATATTAGGTCACTTTGGTTAAAGATTTATCTTAGATCATTCTGGTTGAAGATATATCTTAGGTCACTCTGGTTGAAGATATCTCTTAGGTCACTCTGGTTGAAGATATCTCTTAGGTCACTCTGGTTGAAGATATATCTTAGGTCACTCTGGTTGAATATATATCTTAGGTCACTCTGGTTGAAGATATCTCTTAAGTCACTCTGGTTGAAGTTATCTCTTAGGTCACTCTGGTTGAAGATATATATTAGGTCACTTTGGTTAAAGATTTATCTTAGATCATTCTGGTTGAAGATATATCTTAGGTCACTCTGGTTGAAGATATCTCTTAGGTCACTCTGGTTGAAGATATATATTAGGTCACTTTGGTTAAGGATATATCTTAGGTCACTCTGGTTGAAGATATATATTAGGTCATTCTGGTTGAAGATATCTCTTAGGTCACTCTGGTTGAAGATATATATTAGGTAACTTTGGTTAAGGATTTATCTTAGATCATTCTGGTTGAAGATATATATTAGGTCACTCTGGTTGAAGATATATCTTAGGTCACTCTGGTTGAAGATATCTCTTAGGGCACTCTGGTTGAAGATATATATTAGGTCACTTTGGTTAAGGATATATCTTAGGTCATTCTGGTTGAAGATATATATATTAGGTCACTCTGGTTGAAGATATATATTAGGTCACTCTGGTTAAGGATTTATCTTAGATCATTCTGGTTGAAGATATCTCTTCAGTCACTCTGGTTGAAGATATATATTAGGTCACTTTGGTTAAGGATATATCTTAGGTCATTCTGGTTGAAGATATATATATTAGGTCACTCTGGTTGAAGATATATATTAGGTCACTCTGGTTAAGGATTTATCTTAGATCATTCTGGTTGAAGATATCTCTTAGGTCACTCTGGTTAAGGATTTATCTTAGATCATTCTGGTTAAGTATATATCTTAGGTCACTATGGTTGAAGATATCTCTTAGGTCACTATGTCGGCTATTATGTCAGCAAATCAGAGGTGAAATATATGTCAGATAAGTTCCAATACACAACGTAAAACACATATTAACATTACGCACTATCACCTTACATAAATGAATGAAGCTCTGTAATTATATATCAGCACTTGTTTATGTCCTTGGCTGTCCTGTTTTACCTGTTATTTGAGTTTCCTGGTCCTAAAAGGCCAGCAGTACAGCCAAGTAAAATAAAAGGTGACGGGCAATACAAGGAAAAAATAGACCATTTTGTTAGCGTAGGGATGACGCACACTTTGATAACCCTGAAAGTGAGCAGTCTTACCTTGCTAGATTATACTATGGTCCTATCTTTAAAGCTATACCATTGTCTAATGAGCCAAGGTGAGACTGATATCTTTCATGGTGAACGGAGTGTACATACTTACATCACTTCGTCCATTTTCCCCTCTCACCCTCTCCCCACCTACATCCTCCACGTCTTACTACCCGTCCGGACTACTAGCATCTTTTTAGCAATGGTGTAAGGATGAGTATATCAGTATTTGGAGTAAATGCGCTCACATTTGAGTTGAAAGAGAGTTGGAAATCATTTAGGCAGCCACAAGGGGTTCGAACCCCCGGACACCTTTAACATCGGGAAACTAAACTAGACGTTACTGACATCTTAGTCGGTGTACCCACTGATGTGTGAAGCAAGGGGAGTTATTTTTATGACATATTAATATATAATAATAATAATGGTTGTTGTTGTTACTGTGTTTTAACTTCCCTTTGCATTGACAATAACCTCTTCGGTGGCCGCATGATCTAAGGCTTCACGCTCGCAATTGACTGGGTTGCCTATGACGGGGAGATCAGGAGCTCGAATAACAGTCGGGTGTATTGAGGACTGTTTTCCCTAAATAGTTTTCCACTCAACATTCACGCAAATTTGGGTACACTTCCTGTAAATTTAGCCTTCCTCACCCCTAATTCATTAGTATAATTTGTGACTTTGCTTATAATCTGAACAGGCATGGTGATTATATATATTATACACACATATATATGTATATATATATATATTATACACATACCCACCTTTTAAAAATTAAATTAAATTTTTTCCTGTTTGCTTTTGGTGGGAAATTTATTTAAAAAAAAATTAAACTTCTTAAAATATATGTTAACAAGTTCATTTCCTACATCCTCATCTCTACATCCTTGGATACTGACATCGTTGGCTGCATGATTGGCTTGCCTGACCTGTTTCACTCCAATTTTCATAGGAAGAGTCTTATCTGACAGCTAGAATATCTACTAGATCTTCATTATACAGTCACGTAATAATACGTCAAGTCATGTGAACTTCAGCTGTCACTTTTTCTAGTTTTCTAATTATTTAATAATATCAAAAATATTATAGACTTTGTTTATATTTTTATAATGTTCTTCTTATGTTATTATTATTATTAGCCCCACGTCTTACTACCCGTTCGGGCTATACGCACTTACGCTAATGTGTAATGGTAGGGAGATTGTGAGATGAAATGGAGGACCTACAGTTTAACGTGGGATCCGAACCACGGTGGAGGCCTGGCATTCCCCACATTCACAAGATGTCTTGTCAGAGGTGAAGGAAAGGATTGATAATCAGATAAACTGTGCCGGGACCGAGGATTGAACCCCGGACGCCAGCACAGAAGTCTGACAACTTACCCCTGGACCGCCAGGTCACCCTTCTTCTTATGAAAATTGGACTTATTTCCGGATAGTTTTAGATTCAATACTATCCGGCTACACTAAGGATTACCTTTTTCGTTATATCTGCGGTCAACTACTGGCTTTATTGTTTTCCCTAACTTTCCTAATTCACTCCCACTTAGGCGCTATCAACAATTGTTGAATATCTGTATAGGTTGTCTTATAATTTAATGCCAAATTCTTCTCTTCATTTAAAAACTTACTCATCTAATGCTGTTACGATCATGATAGATATTTAACAACCGTTGATATTATGTGAAGAAAATTAAACTCTATGTTTCAACTGGAGCAATATTTTATTTATTTTGGTCCAAAAAAAAATGTTTTGCCATAAAAAAAAAACCCTGCAAAAATCACCTTATCTCGTATCCTCTTCCCTCCGACCTTGTGTGTCGACAAGTATCAGGTGAATAAAAGTTATTCCCCGGTTGGCCCTGAGGGTGGGGGTTGGTCCGTTTATCCTCTGAAGGCTGTCAGCTTGCTCGACCTGTCCCGGACAAAGTGAGAAGTGATCAGAGATCTGTATCGAAACTAGGCGCACTTTCTAATCTTCAGAGGAAGCGGATCTGAAAGATATTCCTATGTGATACCCTTGTTTGTGGAGAATGTTTGGTGTTCTGAATATTTGGGGAAGTTATGTCGTCCCTACTCGTTGGTAAATATGATGCCCAGTGAAAGTGTGAGGCAGGCCACCCACTTCGCTGGCCAAACCCTCGATATATTATCTCCTATATTGATAAAATGAAGAGGTGACCTGGCGGTCTAGGGGTAAGGTGTCAGACTTCTATGCTGGCGGCCGGGGTTCAATCCTCGGTCCCGGCACAGATTTATCTGATTACCAAACCCTTCCTTCACCTCTGACAAGACATCTTGTGAATGTGGGGAATGCCAGGCCTCCACCGTGGTTCGGATTCCACGTTAAACTGTAGGTCCTCCATTTCATCTCACAATCACCCTACCATTACACATTAGCGTAAGTGCGTATAACCCGAACGGGTAGTAAGACGCGGTGCTAATAATAATAATAATAATAA
>CABEEJ010003234.1:0-55109 GCA_901482245.1 Timema douglasi
AGGGGCCCCATTGTTCGCGTTAATTGCTCTATTGTGTGTCTCAGAAGTAGCAAAACGCCCCTACTTAGGGAAGGGTTGACATCAAACAGTACAATGCAATTATTAGGATTTCCATATTATTTAGCTTTGTTGGGCAATACTAAGGAATATGTTCCACGAAATGTAGACTCATTACTGGAGGCTAGTAAGGAAATAAACTTAGAAGTGAACGCTGAATAGATTAAATATATGATCACACAGAGAGCACAGATTGGGGTCGATAATTTAGAGATTACTGCAAACAACATATCAATTGACGAGTTTAATGAGTTTAAATATTTAGGAACAATTTTAAATAGCAATAACGTTATTAGGTTGGAAATTAGGAAAATGATACAGTCGGGAAATGCACAATATTTCTTAATTAGTAAGTTGTTGACATCTCGCTTGCTTTCCGGGAATGTAAAATTCAGAAAATAGCTTACAAAACACTAATTTTACCACTGGTTCTCTATGGGTTTGAACCGTGGTTTCTTACCTTAGATGACGAATACCAATTTACGGTGTTCGAAAACAGGATGCTTTGGAAGATACTTGGTCCAAAAAGGGATGAGGTTACTGAGGATTGTAGGATGTTACATAATGATAAGTTATATAACCTGTACTCATCACAAGACATTGCTAGGATAATCAAGTCTCATAGATTACGGTTGGCACGATATGCCATGCGAATGGGAGATTCTAGAACTGTGTTCAGGGTATTGACGCGTCAACTCAATAGGAAGAGACCATTGGTAAAAACTAGACGCATAAGGGAGGATATCATTAGAATGGACCTGAGGGAGATAAGGTGTGATAAGGTGGACTGGATAGAGTTAGGAGCTAGGGATAAGGTATAATGAGGTGAACTGGATAGAACTAGCTCAAGATAGGGATAGGGTGTAATGAGGTAGACTGGATAGAACTAGTTTAAGATAGAGATTGATAGTGTACTTTAGTAAGTGTGCAAATGAACTTTCGGGTTACTAATGCCATATCGTAAGTAATGATGGTAGTAATAACTATTAAATAAAAGATCAAAAGAACTGTAATCAAAACCCGAACCTAATTAGGAACCGAAAATAATTGGAACTTTTAATTTTCTACAACTGGAAGCAGAACAGAAATCTTAAAATGTTTTTTGGAAGAATCAGAACCGCAACTAGAACTGATAAATATTTCTGTTTTGACTCCCTGTTCTCTATTATGAACTTTTTTTTTTGTCAAGGCTGGCAGAAATTGAGGGTGGTATGCAAGAACGTTAGTGAATGCTCAGTGGACCGATAGTGTGGTCGTAAGCACACAATCGGTACACCTTTTAACCTATGATGACGCAAGCAAATCCAAGCTAGTATCCACTTAGCATCCACTTAGTCCAGCTCTTGCACACGGCCCCGAGTCTTCACTCGAACAGTGTTTCGTAAATAGTGTGACGTGGCACACCAGTGTACCATGGCAGAGAATAAGGTGTGCCGTGCGGCCATAGCCCAGAGCCTCATGAATCGCTTATCAATAATAACACAACAGGAAACAAAGTTCACACAGCTATTATTTAAAATTAAAAAACTCTGTGGACATTTTAGATTATCTCTATCTAAAATATTTAAATATGTGTGTTGGCAACTTGAGAAATTATTACGTCCACATTTTTTTTCAGCTTAAAGAAAACCAGACAATGCAAATACTATTATATTATTTTATGCATTAATTAGCATCACACTTGGATTAACACTAATAATATAGTTTAGTAGGATTTACGAGGCATCAACATTAACATTTTTATAAAAATTAGGATTTCCAGTTGCTACTAAATTTTCCTCAAATTCCGTTTCTTCAAATATTATATATTTTAGACTTTTTAAATTATTCCCAATCTGCTTTAAATTTAGATGCAAGAGGATCGAAATATTTAGCTTCCGTTTAGGCTCCTTAACTTCGCCTTGAAGATTGGATCCTGTTATCACATAGTTGGTGATATTTTTCTAATCTAGCTTCAAGGTCATCTACCTGAAATTTACCGAGAAGTAGAGATTACAAATTTATCTCTTCTAATAAATATTTACATAAGCCAATTATGACCAGTTTTTCAAAGATGTTATTATTACGAGAGTCATCTTTGGGAACCTTAAATGTTGATACACGTTATCAGTAGGCCTAAATTTACTTTTAGTTAGAACACCAGAGTTGTCAATATTTTTTATGCCCTGGGTTTTCCTTATTTATAGACGTGTAGCAGCCCATAACACGGTACATGACTCCTAATTTTGAAACTTGCGAAAATACTTGCTAGCGAACCAAAAAGAGCTAATTTTGAAAAGGTTTCTACTGTCGTTCGAGTCGTGGTGGTGTTGTTTCGCTTGCGACTGAGTTTTCAATCCAACAACACTATAAAGCCATGACGGGCCAAAGTATTGAGGCGATGGGATACCACAACGCGCCATTGTAAAAGATACCTAACTTGAAGTAAACACTATTATTGTATTGCTTGCATCGTGTAAAACAATTTGTTTCGTTTTATTAGTAAACCGTCTTACAGTTGTATGAATTTAATCTTGTTGTCTCAAAATTTTCCCAGGTTATATGAGTAGAAGTTAAACAGTTCTCTCCATTAAAATCCAATTTAGCTCACTTAATAGTGGGCTTGTCTGAGATCGATCGCACCCTGATTACAGCATTTTAATTTTTGTCGTAATTTAAATCTCTTGTTAATAATTAAAATTCAGTAAGAGATTATTTTGCAACTATTTTTAAAACATAAATATGACCTAAAGGTTTTTACTACACGAATAATAATTAGCTTGCTTGGCCTTAGTTTTAAATGTGTACATTTTTGGTCATAAAATCTATTAATTTAATTTTTAAATAATCATCTATATACAAAATTTCAAAATTAATGTACCTTTTTAATTTACTACCTTGTTAAAAATTTTTAAGGACTATTATGGTAGTTTACGCAGGCTCAAACACCTTGTTTAGCTCTATAAACGATATTTAAAAATTATATGGTTACTAATACAATCATTTAAAATTAAAGTTTAAATTCTGGTAAATTAAAAAAAAAGGAGATGGCAGTATTTGAGTATGTGAACTCTAGATTATGATAAAATCACTCTATCAACTCATCAAAATTGAAGGTTAAATAAATTAGAAAAAATTAAAATATATAATTATATTGCCACCCAAACAAATAATCTTACTAAAGGATTGAATAAAGTTTACAGAGCAATCATATTTTTTTCTTCTCTAAATCTATTTTGTACAGTGGTAGGTTTATTTCAACAAAATCACTCTCAGAAAACTGCAACCGAAGAGGGGGATGTTATCCATTTTGTTATTTTATGCTCTACTCGACAGACAAGGCCTGTCTCGCACGGTGTGAGGCTGGCGGGTAGAATCTGTTCGCTATTCGATCGTGTGACGTCAGTTTTCGCAGCGCAGAAGTTTCAAAATTAGGGGTTTGCGAGATTGCGTGCAAGATTAGAGAAATACTCTAGCGAGTCGCTACTCACACGATACAAAATTAGGTGTCCAGAACTACTACGAGTAGAAGCAGGGAAGTAACTTACCTGGAAAATATCGGCAGTTTGTTGTGTCCCGAAAAAACCGGGGTAACAAAGATAACTTCACAAATTAACTTAAAAACTACTGGAGTATTTGTGAATGTGATACCTTATAAGTCCAATTTTTAAATATTAGGCCATTGGTTAGAATAAAATTGAATCAAAAAAATTAGCCCACTGGTTCATATACAAATCTCGTATTCTACATAATTTGTTTATAATTATATAAACTTTAAACCAAATTGTTCAAATTGTTTTAACAATTTAACTTTACAAAAATAGACTAATTTGTAGACCACCAGAGATTTTTTTTTGTAATTTGTAAAAATAAAAAAATTTGAACTCAATCTTTAAAACTACTTTCAAGAAATTTGATATTTTCTCTAATTTTTCATGAGTAAACTACACTTTAATTAATTTATTTTATAAAATAAAGATACTTTATTCATTATCATACAAAATAGTTCCCAGATGTATATTTTGAAAAAAAAATATTAGATATTTTCGAAACTATTCAAAATTTACATAAATAAGTCTTCAGTAAACTACTACCCCAAAAACAAAGTACTGGTATACACTGTTATTTGGGAGATCCCCAGTCACTAGATATCCATTTTAAACAAAATCACTAAGAAGATTTTTAAAATATTTCTAATTTAAAAAAAATTAATCATCAGCAAATCATCCTTAAACATATTTTTACAAACAAAACCAGTACGCAGTGCTATTTTTCATGTCAAACACAAGATACCAGTTCGGTACCAAATACCTAAAGCAATTTTTAGATTCTGATTATGATTATGAGTCGTCAGCAAACTACGCATAAATGAGTTTTAACCTCCAAATAGGTATAGGCTACAGTGTATGTCATGCTAAACACTTTCAAGATAACCATTTGTAAATAAATCGTTACACCATTTTTAAGAATATTACAAGCTTTTGAAAACGTATTCTTATGTAAGCTACTCTTAAATGTGTTTATATCCCCTTCCGCCCCCAAAAAATATAGTCTTATTTGTCATATCACAAAATCTTCAGATATACATTTTGAACAAAATCGTTGAGCCATTTTCAAAATATTTAGAATTTTTAAATATTTCCCACTCCAAATAGTTTCTAGAGATATCCAGTTTTAAAAATTTGCTGGGAAGGAAGCACTCCTAATAGATTATGCATGCATATAATTTTCAAAATTAGCCCTGGTGACAACGCAAAATAGCTTCTAAATACATTCAATTAAAAAAATCCAGGTGAAAATCTTTCCAAATAAAGTAATATTTAATCAGGAGATAACAGCGTTACTTAGGCTACTTGTGCGTGATATGAATCGAGAAATGTGTATATTCTTGTTGATTATTTTATTGTAATAAAATTAATATCTTTAATATTTGTATGAATGCCTTTTATTTTATTCTTAGAGAACATACCTTTTCTGCTCTTATTTTACCATAATTTGTTTACATTTTCGCTGTATATTATGTATATGATTGGTGGATTTATCAACATTTATTTATTTTTATTCGTACATTAAACATAAGGGATATTGTTTATTTAATGTTAAGTAAGGCGCACTATTTTAATCGATTGACATTGTTATTATTAACGGATGACAGACGTTCATTGTGATGTAACTAAATGTATAGTGGAAAAAGAACACCAGGATACAAAAATAAAACACCTAGCTTTTGGCTTAGCGAGTTCTTTATTCGCAATTTATTAACTTGTGATCAACAATTATAGGGATTCATCTCAACGTTTGTCTGCCAGTTGTTGTGTTTTGTCAACCAGTTGGCTGTCTATCACTTTGTTGTTCTATGTACGTATTTGTCGACAAGTCGACGGCCACTAGTTACCTAGTCTATCAAATGTTTGTTAATATTTTGTTGATCAGTTGAATGTCCATCACATGGTCCTACTCTTGTCAACAACTTGGTCTAAGTACTCCTTCGTGTAGATTACTTGTCTGTCGATCACTTTGTCCACACGTGTCTACCAGTTTATTGTCGATTAGTTTTATTCACCAAAAATGGGTCAACCATTCGTATGTAGATCACTTTGCCTTCCTATGCGTGAGCTAGTCGACCAGTGGATTCTACTAAGGTCGGATACTTGACCCACCTAGCATTCCAAATATTAGTCTACTTTTTGTCGACCAATTAGCTCTTAATTACACGGTCCTACTCGCATCAACCATGTGGTCGACATTGCTTTTGCGTGACAGTCACTTGTCTGTCGACCATATTTTCCACACATGTTAAACAGTGTTGTGTCTATCGGTTTGTCGTCACCCCAATTGGTCGACCGGTTTGCTGTCACTTTGTCCACCTAAGCATGAACTTGTCAACCAGTTGTTCCAAATCGTGTCGGCCACATGTGTCATCTAGCCTTTGATATATTTTTTACAGCTTATCGACCAGTTTGTATGATGCCATTGTAAACAATATGAACCTGTATCTAATTTTGTTTAACAAATACAATTATAGTACCTAGGCTTAGAAATTTAAATAATATCATTAATGGCAATTGGTCCTAGTTAAATATAATTGTATCTAAAAATACAAATACATTATATTTAATGTATTTCGATGAATATGATATTTTTTTAATGTTTATATTACTTAAAAAACCTTTAGTTAATGTCTTTTTCATCCCACATATTTCAAAAAGTGTATTTAATTTGTTGTATATTAACTTGTTGGAATATGTTATCATATTTACAAACAGCACAGTGAATGTGTTCTCATTAGCATAAAAAGTCATAACTGTTTTCTAGTTTCCCTGGCTAGGCCAGTGGTGGATCCAGGTGGGGTTGGATGCGATCATCTCCTCCTGCATAGAAAGTAATCATAAATATTAAAACCAATACTTTAAAGTTGTAAAGAATGACTGACTCTTAACACCTGCCTTACCCTATTTCCTACATGACATAATAAAAATTAGACAACATCTCTTTCAACTTAGTTCTAGAGCAAAACAAGGGGATTAAAACTAAAATTTTCCAGTATTTATATTATTAAGTTTAGTATTAAAATACATCTTTTTTCTTTTAATACTAAAATACTTTAGACCTATATACAGAACATATTTATTACTTTTATTGAGACGGCGACATTTTGTTTTATGTTATTTTTGTATTAAAATTACAAATTGGTTAATCCAAAATGTCTTATTTCTTAAGGTCCTCTTTTTACTATTATTAATATTATTATATTAATTGTTAATTTCAACTATTTTGTTAAACTCCAAAATTATTATTAAAATATTATAAATTAAAATATTTATTAATAAAAATTATTAAATGTATCCTTGAAGGAGCCTTGTGAAAACCAATGTTCACCCCCTCCCTCTCTCAACAGCAAGATTAATCAAATATACATTTGAGAGAGCCTCATGAAAACCAATTTACACCTCCAACCCCCGCCCCAGACAACTAGCCCAGATCCACACTTGAGCTAAGCGTAGTTAAAAGTAGTGGTCCTTCTAACGATAGCATTGTATTCCACCAAACCCCTCTGTAAGCATTTTCTGTGAGAAGTTAAGTGAGTGAGAGGTAGTGATACTATCTCCCTCTTTAACCGGACCGTCACGAGCAAGACAAACCGATAGTACTACGCTCTATCGGAATATGTCTGTCACTAGCAGCCTGTGCACACCTTTAAGATAATCCCTTCAATAAATTCCAGAAGAATACGTTTTTGCTCAAAAGTAACATTTATTTTTGACACAATAAAAGTATTTTTGTCGATTTATTTGTAATATTAAGAAAATTGGTTATGTATCACAAAGATAAATATTGTCTACATTGGAAAATATTTAACGTTTATCCTGTGCTCAGTGTAAGCTAGTTCGTTGTATGAGAAATGAATGTATACAAATTTAAGCGAATTCGAGTGGTTGTTTTCTCGACCACTCATCTCGAATACGAACGATTTTAGTTCAGGAATACAAAAGTGTTTTCTTGGCGTTTTTGAGGCGTTCGAGAAAGCTATATTCGAGTTCAAAAAGAGATATCCCTGGAATAGGGGTCCTGCCCTCTAGCGCCACACACGGCGGGCCCAGCCAGAGCTCAAAAGCACTCGGTGTCGTCAGAGAAGCATCATACTCTACACACCATAGAAATATTTTCGCACATAAAGAATGAAAGAAACCTTTAGATACAGCCCCTCAAAATTAAACAAACGACAAACTTCAGCCTCACACTTTGATCCTTTGAAAGGGGTGTGTTTATATCCATCCCGTATATAATTGGTTCCCAAACCCTGAGTCGCTACCCAAATGAGGGTCACAAGGATGTTCCTGAGGGTCAGTAAAAGCTCCAGAAAAAATTAAATAAAACAATTATGAAATATTGTAATTACAAATGCGTTGTTAACCATAAGTATTATAGGTGACCTGGTGGTCTAGGGGTAAGGTGTCAGACTTCTATGCTGGCGGCCGGGGTTTGATCCTCGGTCCCGGCAAAGATTTATCTGATTACCAAATTCCTTCCTTCACCTCTGACAAGACATCTTGTGAATGTGAGGAATGCCAGGCCTCCACCGTGGTTCGGATTCCACGTTAAACTGTAGGTCCTTCATTTCATCTCACAATCACCCTACCATTACACATTAGCGTAGGTGCGTATAACCCGAACGGGTAGTAAGACGTGGTGCTAATAATAATAATAATAATAACATAAGTATTATAAATTATTACTGAAATATTGGTAATAAAAAGTTGTACGAAGAAGGAACTCATATACACTTGACACACATCAAAATTGGTCCTGTCCAATAATCCAAGGCTCCCAACTGTGGAATCTTACAATATCAAGACTACAGGACCCGCTACCATCCATTTTCCCTACCAGCTATTCCATATCTCCCCATCTCTTTCGCTAACACATTGCATTCTATGTTGTCTCCCTTCACAATAAAGAAAGAGAAACTAAATAAAAGTGCATAATTCAGCTGTCTCTTTTATAAGTACGAGATAACTGCAAAGCTCTTTTCCAAGGAAAACCATGTCCTTATCGTTCAGTACTTATGTAGACATATCTGAGGAATCGGGGGCTTACTACTTAAAATATAAAATACATTTTGTGAATATCTCAACTATTTTATATTTTATTTAATTGTTAAACCAATTCAGGAGTTATATAGCTGTGTAGTATTTTGTTGTGACAGACACCAAACAAGTGTATTCTGCTTAGGTCTACAAATATATGTTTGTATTTTATAAAAGATTCTCTAAATGTAAATCCGTAGGAAAATCAAGTTATTGTTCTAGACTTTTGGGTCACCAGGTTGGGAAAAGAAAATGTTTAGGGTCATGATCAAAAAGGTTTGGTCAACACTGCTGTATACTATAAAGATCACTGATATTGATACTGAACGTTTACTATCCACTGTCTCACCAAGAGTTTCAAAATTTTGACACATCGGCAACTCTGGCATTTTCACGTGATATTTATATTTTAACATTTTTAAACAAAACACTTTCAGTGACACATCAGAGCCATAAGAGCAACGAGACCAAAACCATTGTTCATACCCTCAAAAACTGGTAGACGACAATATCTAGCGTCACACTTTTTTTTCAATAGCAAAGTGGGATTATTGTCCCTCCACTAGTAAATGGTGGTTACTGTCTTCATTCCCTACAGGCACCGTGTTTAGACATCTTACGTTCAAATTATCATTTAGGTTATAGTCTTGTAGGAAGAATTAATATTTTATAAGATATTTAAAGTTGGCTTGTATCGGTTTCAGAAACCATATTTTATTGAAAATTCGATAACTGTAATGAAATAAGATAGTTTAAACCATAATCAAATTTGTATATGCAGTAATTCTACGTTTAAACAATCATTTCGGTTATACATTTGTAGGAAATCTTACTATATTAACTACCTCAACTTATTTAAAGAAACAAGTAACGAGTGTCGAACTTAATTATGTTCTTTAAACCTTTTATTAACACATTTGTTTCATTTAACTAATCATTCATTGATATATTTCATAGATTCATATAATTTAGTGAATGATGTTAAAATGTCACACTACCTTGCATTTGCATGTACGAGTATGCATGAGAGAAAAGGATAGCCGAAGGTTTCCATCTCTTTTGCACAATGATGTGCAGAAGACATTAATATATATATACTATATTTGGATGGACATCTGTGGTTGATATTAATTTAAATGTGTCTTCAGCCAAGTGTGGTACATCTCACTATTTTGAAACAATAATACTTTTTTTTCACCATAAGCATGTTTTCGCACAAGGACATTGAAAAAAAAAACTGTTTTATCTATCTCAACACAATCAAGCAGATGACAAATTTGCACGTCACGCTTTGTTCCTTTGCAAGGGGTATGTTTATGTCCATCCAGTATAGTATAGAGATAACTAGCAAACGAGAGCTAGGAAATTTCATTTACAGATGTCCATCCAGTTATATTATAGAGATCATTGTAGAGATCAATGGTATTAACTGGATATACGCCTTTAGGTTCCATTTTTAAGTTGTCGTCCCCAAACCATTGTGTAAGAGAGAGAACACTTTCGGGTATTTTCTTGTCTCTTACACACATACAAAAAAAGGTGGTATATTGACGTTAGCTATCTTATTTCATTACATTTATTGATTTGTATTATTCTGCAACCAATATACAAACTAATAGTCAACATTTTTATATTGTAGCCAAAGCAGAAAGTAAACAATATGGCTGATAACTACACATTTGAATATATTAAATATCGTATTCGTTTTTATACACTATTACCTGTGAAACTTAATTGTATAGCATTTAACTTTAATGTTTCTTGACCTAAGTGTGAAAAAAAAACTTCTCTACTCACAAACAATAACAATATTATGCACCAGATACCTGTTTGCACGCAAAAAAATATGAAAGAAATCTGTTGTAAGCGAGCTAATTTAAAGAAATGTTCCAATAATTAGTTTATTACAAACCTTGCCATTTTATAAGCTCAATGCAACAGTTACTGTCATAATTTTATTACAAACGTTAACATTTTATAAGCACAAAGCAACAGTCAAAAACGACTCACCAAGAAACACCAAATATTATCTGAAAGAGATGAACCATTACACAACTTTTTAATCTGTTCTTGTACAGAAGATACACACCCTTGCAAAACATATAATTATGTATGGCCTGCGACATCTTCCTCCAATCAGTTAGTGAGGTAATAGCAACTTAACAACTTTCAAATTTCACTTCAATCACATACAACAGTAGACATCAACAATATTATGAAAGCATGAATAATCAACTAGCAAAACTAAAATATTTACAAAGTCATAAAAATTCTAGGTGAGATATTTATAAATGTTTTCTCTTGGGTGCTTTCACACTGCGTTCATTCTGAGACCATCTTGGTACACTGTCACTCTTACATATCACAGGTTTAATCTTCTCTTCTGTCTTTATTGGTTTGTATTCTGCGGATTTCTGCCTTGAGGATATAATTTTTTCATCATAACGTCCTTTTAGCACCTCTATAACCTTGGCTATTGGCCAGTCAAACCATTTTATGTTGTCAATGCTGATAAACACAATCTTTCCAACATTAAATTTCCGGAACCTTACTCGTTTAGCTCCTTCGTACTAGCTGTCTAAGATATTCCTTTCGAAATCGTTGTATCAGGGCTTCCCTCAGATTTGGTCTTTATCGTATTGTGCCGCAAAGGCTTGTAGACTCTGAGACATTAAAATCAGACACACCCCCTTACTTAAATTCTTGTATTAATATTTCGGGTGTTAATATTGTTAAGTCGTTTGAGTCTTCTGACATGTAGGTCAAAGGTCAAGAATTCATCAAAGATTCACTGTTACAGAGGATAGTTTTAACTTCTTTAAATTTCAGTGAGGCCTGACCAAGTATTTTACGGAGATCTTTCTTCAAAATTATTATCATTCTCTCCCACCATCCTCCCCACCATCCTCCCCACCATACAGCAATAGGTGGATTGAACTTCCACTGGATTCTTTGCAGTGAGAATAGTCTTTTATTCCACCCCAATCATTCTTCTTAAACACATTGTCAGCACCTGTAAAGTTTGTGTTGTGTTTGTGTTTGTTGCTATAAGCTCCTGTGGGCTGCCCTCTTCTTGCTATGAATTGATGCAAAGCTTGTAGAAATACTTCCACTGATAAACTTGTCAACCAGCTCCAAATGGACTGCAAGACACAACGCACATGTGAACAAACATATCCATATCTTGTTTATATCCTTTAGAAAAAGGGGTTCAGCCAAGTCTACACACACAACTTCAAAAGGAGAAGCATCTCTTACCTGATGAACTGGTAATGAAACAGGTAAAGATTCCATTCTCTGCTTAGAAAATTCCAGCCGTTGTAAAATATATAATTATGTATGAACTGCAATAAAACCGTTAGATCTGTCCCCTCAGAATCATGCAGACAACCAAAATGAGTGTCACGCTTTCGTTCTTTGCAAGGGTTGTGTTCATGTCTATCCATTATAGTATAGAGATCACTGCCATTGACACATAGCAATAAATATACCTAGTTCTTCTAGGTTAGATTTTTTTAACTGTTAAAATGAGAGTTTACTTTTTAATTTTGGAATCTCACATAACAATTGAGGGGTATCAGAAGGCTGTCTTAGTGAGAATATATTGGTTATTTCTAGCTTGAGTAGTCTAGAGAGGTTGAAGTTTGATTTTTGTTGGAATAGTTTATCAGTGTTGTTATATCATTGATAATCAGGTAGCACGTTAGTCAAGATGATGTGTGCAAGTGGTACTTAAAGGACATCCTCCTCAGACTGGGATGCTGACTTGCTACATCACCAAATTGCTTCACTGAGTCACAGACTCTAGTCTCCAGCCAAATACCTTATGCCATCAACAGTAGAACATTTAGAACCCGTTGTGGAGAAAAATATGCCCGTTCCAAGGAATTTCTATCCAGAGATCACGGATGTAACCTTTAAACGTAGCCAAGTGTGCTTTACAATGAACCTGTCATAACCGGTTAGCTTGGGAAACCCCTCTCGCCCTTTCCTTGCCCTTGGTGGGAGGAGATCCCCCCCTCCCCATAGTTACACTAGTGTAACGGAGGAGGTCAGAACCAGGACAGAACAGAGGTGTAACCTTGGTTAACCGAAGTATCGACCTTAAGTTTACCAGCGAGGACCTCTTGGAGGTGTTCTGACCAGCTATCGCCCATAAACGTGAAGGTTGGGCTTCAAATAATAACTGAATGCATTGGGTATGTTTTTCTCATCCTTTCACCCTGCTTATGAAGGTTATTTTCTTCTTACAACCTTACTTTTATTTCCTCAATTATATTGTTCTTCATAAACCTTGTTTCAAGCGTAGTTCTAGAATATACCATTTTCACTGCATGTCCTGCCCATCTTAATCAGTCTACGAGACTTGATTATCCTTATTGTGATGATCACAGGGTGTGTAACTCATCATTATGTAAACTCCTTCACTCCTAGTAGCCTCATCCTTTTTTTGGATCAAATATAATTATGTTTAAGTATTTTGTTTTCGAACACCTTATTTAATTTTAACACCCATAAAGAACACTCGGTAAAATTATTGTTTAGTATATCCTGAGTATTACATTCCTGGACAACGGCCGATATGTCAACAACTTGGTGAACGATTAATGGCATGCGTTTTCCGACTGTATTCTTTTCTTAATTTCCAATCTATTATCGTTATAGCTAATTAAAATTGTTCCTAAATATTTAAAATTATCAACTCTGTCAAAGATATGTTGTTCGTAGTGATCTATAGATAATCGTCCCTAATCTGTGTTCTCTTTGCGATCATAATATCCTTGGTTTTTTCAGAGTTCACTTCTAAACTAATTTTCTTACTAAACTCTAATAAAACTTCTGCATGTCTTGCAACAGTTTCTTTACTATAGATGCGTATCCTGGTAGCTGCATTGTACCATTTAATGTCAGCTCTCCTCCTACTCCCTTGCATTACCCTAATAACATACTATATTGTTAGATTAAAAAGTATTGGAGAAAGTGCATCTCTTTGTTTCAACCTATTAAGTATTTCGAAAGTATCTGATAAGTGACATCCAGCCTGTACCCTGCCACACGTATTAGTCAAACATACCTCAATTAGCATGACAAGCTTTTTGGGTACCCCAAACTTAACTTTAATGTAATGTAATTTTATTTCTTTTAACTGAATCGTAGACCTTTTTAAAAAAACATTTAAAATTGATGAACCTTCATTTTGTGTTCCCATTTTTTTTTTACTAATATTTGCGAATAGTCAAAATCTTATCCATTGTTGATCTATTTCGTCGAAGTCCACATTGATGATCCCCAATCATTTCTTCCACATATGGCGACAATTTAATAGAAAGTTAGTAGTAATGTTAGAAGTGTCTGTATAGTCTCTATAGTAGTAATGTTAGTAGTATCTCTATACTAATTAAACTTTGTTTTAACCCCCTTTTTGAAAAGATCTATAAAATCAAAATTTATTTTATTTGGCTTTGATTTTATTGTAATAAATATACTAAGATAAACCTACTTTTCAATAAAATAATCTAAATTTTGATATTTTTCCTTTATTTTTAATCTGATTTGCAATAAAAGGGATTATCGTTAATACAGAGAAAATTCATTAGTAACAAACAAGTATGGTTACCACAAGGCATTTCAATCGGGAACAGAAGATTATCCCGTCTGATGTTTAGACTGGCGTTTAAATCAACTTTATGAATTGTGTACTCTTCCATATGTTTCAATTATGATTTCTATCATTTAAATAGATGTGTTTAATTATTTTATGTATTATGTGCTATTGGTTACGTACTACAATAACTTTGAGGAAAGCATCATATTCATTTTGGCCTCTCAGTAATTTGCAACTACAAAATTCAGCGTTATGCTTTTGATATTGAAAGGGGTGCCTTCCGGTTCTTCCATTTATACTTACAGCTAATTGCGACTGAAGTCATCTGTAGTAAAATGAGCAGTCTTTCGCTTCTTAAATCTATGGATCTAACGCGCAACTACGTCGAACACCACCAATCTACAATCTATGGTTTGTATGGCCTTAGTTGTAATAACGTAGGCTATTAACACTGTAATTTGTTTATGTCCAAGGATATGACGTAATACGTATGGAACTGGTACTGTGGGGTTGGGCTGTTTATGTATTTTTGTCAACATTAATTTAGTTTCTTTTATTTTAATATATCCAAGTAGGTTTGAACGCTTTCGAATTTTAATATCAGGTTCATATTCTGGAGTTGAGGTACTGCATATTACGATTGATTTTCACTGTCTTCTCCGTCGTTTAACAAATTGTAAGTTGTCATAATGCGTTGCATTATTTAGGATATGCTATTCAATTAAACTCTCATAAATAATTATAGCCCTTCAATTTGTTACAGAAGTACAATATATTAAGACTGAATGAAATGTAAACTCTTTATTTGTATTGTTTCTCTAAGGAATATACAATATATTCTGTCATACGTTAACAGTGTATAACCCGAACGGTTAGCAAGACGCGGTGTTAAATAAATAAATAAGTTAACAAATTGCAATGGGTCCAAAAGTAAAATCCCAGGTGCTGGGTGTCTTTAATGGAAAAAGCACTGAAGGTAATCTCTTCATGGCTTAGTTGCAATGTAACGTTTCTCATGTTTTTAAATTGAAGCCATCACAATGCAGTTAACTTAAAGAGTTAGTCGGCTCAGTGGTCTTGGGGTAAAGTTCTCGCCTCAGGACTCTGTGTTTGTGGGTTCAAATCCAGCTGGTGTTAATGGATTTTTCCTGAGCAATACAAATCTGTAGCACAACTTCCATTGGAGGGTAAGTAAAGCTGTCAGTCTCATGTTAAAGAACCCTAATATCTATGGGAAAATAACATTCCTTGAAAAATTGGCAGTCCCTTTGGCACTTGTTCATAGAAATTCTTGTGTGCTGATAAAATCATTCGGCTCACAAAATGTACGTTAATTACTTCAAATAAAAAATAGTTTTTTCTAGGCGAAACCTTTCATGTAAAATAGGCCTACCCCACATTTACTGGCATTACCCCTAGTGGAATTATTTGTTCACTAGTGTAAGAAGTGAGACCTATATTTGTAGGCATTGGCTTATTTTGATTATAGGTTTGTGTATAACACAACACTTGTGTGAAATCACAGACACTGCATCACCCGAGTCTACTTCATAAGGAATTGTTTCATGTTCTGTCTTTATATTGATTTTTATACGGGCTACCTTTTTCCTATTTTCGTTAATAGCAAATAAATTTGAATGGTCTAACAGATCATCATCAATAGGCCTATCATTACGTTTAGCTAAGAGTTATTAAATTTTACATAATAGACTAGGTTGAAAAATTATTCTGAGGCCTAGTTCTTGAAGTGTTATGTTTGTAAACTCATTTTTTTACCAGTTGATTATTTGCTAGTACTGTTACATCCTCTAAAATATTCATTATTTGATCAACAGTGTATTTGTTTGGACTTAGCTCAATAGGCTTGTTCTAGGTGTCCATTTTTATGGCAAAAATTGATTAGATCTCTAAATATGCAATTATTTGTAGAGTGCCCCCTTTCTCTTGATGCTATACATTGGATATTGTGTTGCTGGCCAAATGATGTGTTAAAACCATCCATCATTGTGGCTGCATTCCGCTCTGCTTATTTTGAGGATGTAGCTGTTTTCACTGTGCTATCAAATGTCAGGTCAGGCTCTGCCAGAAGATGCTGCATGAATGATTCACCGCTTAAACTGCTGACTAGTCTGGCACATAAATTATTGTTTAGTGATACTAGGTAGTTTGAAATCACAATGATGAAGGCTCTCTAGGTTACCTATGCTTCACCACACTTTCATTTGATTGTGAATACTAAATTTATACCTTTCAGCAATGAAACTAGGTTTAGGGTATAAATTACGTTGTAAAGTCCGTTCAAGATAGGTTTTTACCTGGATGACAGTTCGAAAATCATATGTTTAGGGTTTGGGTTGCCAACACTTGTAAAAGATCACAGTTTTGTTATAAATGTAAATATCTTTAATTACCTGTTATATATTACATTTAAAATAACCAAACTTAAGTTTTCTCATACTATTTCATTTTTTTTAAATAATTTATTTTTATCCAACTTGAAACAATATTTTAAACATAATTAAAAGTACTTATTCTTCATTTTGGAACGTTATTGATTGGTATTGATACTAAAATATCTGGTATTGAAAGAAAATATCATTACTGGTATTATATCATTACTAGTGCTAGTTTAAGGCCAGTTCTCACAGGTCATTTTCAATTAATTATATTCAATGAATCATTGAAAATGAATACAAAATGAACATCAGAACACTCATTTCATTAGACTGAATCATTATTTAAAGCTTTCACCAAAAGAGAACAGGAATTCTTCCTTTGTTAATTTTTAATGATCATTATGGAAAAATGAAAACAAAATGAACAGTGAGAACATGTAAAGAATTAATGAATTAATTTTTCTTTGAGTGTAAAGATTTATTTTAATTAAACGCTACACTGCGACCACTTGCAACCGTTTATTGGATTTAATGTTTAATTGTTTTCAAGTTTCAACTCACGTTGACAAACCAGACAGCCTTTAACAACATTTCTGGTGCTTATTTACAGACATTGTGTTGTAAGAGTTCTTAAAAATGGTGTTTAAGTAGCGCGACGAACAAACGCTAGTCGGTCAGTCACATCATGATTATCATGATTAATGAAACGTGTGAACAAATTCCTTTAATTTCCATTTTCATGAAAAATGAATCAGTGAAAATCAGTGGTGGCTCGTGACCAAAAAAATAGGTGGTGCACAATTCAAATATTCTAAAAGATGATATATACACTTTTAATATATCGTACCTATCTATATTTAGGCCTACATATTGTTTTACTTTGGCTAATATTTCACAGCAGTACGGGGGTGTGTGAAGCTTCTAAACAAATACAGGATTCGACTTTTGAAAGAAAAATCTCTATATTATACAATTACAAAGTTTTGACAGTAAAAATATACCAAATTTATAGTCAATTACTGACATTCTGAGCTGTTATGTACATTATAAATCAACATTCATTTGGAAAAAATAAAAAATAATTGAACACATCTACATTATTACAATCTTTTACTTTGCTTGCACAATAATAAATAATTAAACACCTTAGAATAAAACAAGCACATAATAAATGAAAACATTATTTACAAAACACCCAACAAATTAATCTTAAACGCCTCAAGCTACTTTAAATAAAAGTTCCATTCTTATTTCTTTAGAATTTGCGAATTTCTCAATGACTCTTAGAGTTAAAGTCTGAAATGTTCATAATAAAGTTTCTCTCGACAGAGAATGACAAGAGATGACAACCTTTACTGGTGCATGCTATGTCTTAAAAATTTGTTGACACCTTTTAGTGTAGAAAAACATCTTTCTGCTTCTGTCTTTGTCATAGGGATTGTTAGTATTTAAAAGTTTTAGGCATTCTTCAAAAATTCCACTTAAACTGTTTTCATTTATAAATGAGAACAGAGTCAAAGTGCCAGTCATATTTCGAAATTCATCCCTGACATAAATGATACTTAGCTTTGTGCGTAGTTTTTTTGCATCTAAAAATGGGTATGAATTTGTAGTGAGTTCTAAATAGTTACCAGGAAACAACTTACAATAATCAGAAAACTTTTCTGGCAAAAACCAATTTGCAGCAACAAGATGACCAGTAAAGCTGAATCCGTCTTTTGCTTGACAGATGACGACGTCACAAACCTCTTTAGCCTCTCTATTACGAGTGTGGCTCTTATTTCGTCTCCGCTTTATTTTATTTTCATCAAGATCATCGGTTATATAATTTTCATTTCTTATTTTGGAAATTTCCTCTTTGAAACAATCTATTTTGTTTTTTACAAATGCTGGATCAGTTTCCCTTTTTTGCAACTGGTTATACAATATATCTACATGAGGCATTATTTTATGAAAAAAGTTAGCCAAAATATAAAAACATCCTCCTCTTCAGACCAGACGCTTGTTCAATTGTAGCTATATGTTTGTGTCACCTCTCATTTCTCTTGTATCTATCAGGGTTTGTACGGTCCTTGAAAAACCTGGAATTTAATGTGTGTCTGTTCAAGGCCTGGGAAAGTCCTGCTATTTCAAGGTTTCAATATTTATTTTTGAAACGGTTTTGAAGAATGGCTGCAAAGACTGTGATTTAGGATGAACTGCGCCGTGAAATATCTAGCGCATCCTTATTGATAACGCGTTAGCTGTTGTCTGCTCTTTACTTTACTCTCCACTTCTTTTATTTAATTTGTTATCACATCATCAGCTCCGAGATAGTCGTATCCATGGGATAGGCTTTCTATACGGGCAAGAGGAAAACATGTTAATTTCTTTAATTTCCTATATTTAAAAATCTCAATTCATGGGCAGTCACCATTTAAGTTGATTTAAAATTGTCATTTTTAATGATTCTTTTAATATATTGATTACCTATTAACACTTTAAGTACTTATAATTACAGTTTTGCACTAAAATGCCTGCTGATAGCTATTAGTTAATCTCCCATCCACCTTAGCACTTAAATTCCTGTTCTAGCCCTACTATGGTGTAAACTGAATATAGAATGAATGCACTAATCAATAAACCAAGGAGAGTGACGTAAGTGACAACAAAGTTAGATTTCTATTTTTATAGTCCTGTCTGTTTATTAAATTTACAGAAAAGTTATTGTTTCCCATCTATTAAAAATTTGGTACACTTTATAATGTTTTTATTGGCATGTTCAGCTTTTGGCAGTACGAGAAATAGCAGTTTTAATTCTTAAAAAGTGCTTGAAAAGTCCTTAAATTTATGTTTCATATGTCTGTAAGAACCCTGATCCATGCACTCGATAAGTTCTTCTCTGTATTCACAAACTGTGTTTACTGTTCGAGAATGAAAGTTCCATCTTGTAGGTGCTGATCGTGGTAAATGTTTACCCACAACTTCATCTAAAATCGCTGTTCTCTGATGGGAATTAGAAAAAAATGTACAAAATCCTCCTAAACTGGTGAAAAATATACGGACATTACGATTAATTGAAGCTGCATTTGACATTATTAAATTTAGTTGATGTGCATGACAGTGAACATAAGATGACGTTAGGATAGCTCCTTTATTTTAGCCTGAACACCATTGAGAGATCCACTCGTAACTGAAGCACCATCATAAGCTTGTGCTATTAACTTATGAGGCTTTTTCTCTACAAGTTGATCTATTTCCTCTTTGAGACAATTTGACAAAGATGCAGCGTCATGAAATGGGGGATTTACATAGTTCCAAAAATCTTTCCACTGGTTTTCCGTTTACTATATACCGGTAAATTATAACCATTTGAAAAGTAGCTGAGATATCAGTTGTTTCGTCAGCTATAACAGCCAAAAAACCGGCATTATTAATTTCTTTTGAAATTTCTTCATGACAAATATCCAGCATGAATTGAAGTATTGCATTCTGAATTGAACTAGAGGTGCCTTTAAAAACTGTAGACTTTTATAAATGCCCTTTCAAAGCATCATCCAACTCCGTACTGAAATTGACAAGTCCATGAAATATTCCAGGGTTAGATGATGAATCAGTTTCGTCATGACCTCTAAGGGCCAGTTCAAAGCGCCACAGAATCGAATACAGTTTAGGATAATATTTAAAACATACCTGTTGTTAGTCACTTTTTATTGTGAAGCTCGATAGCTCTTCTGTAGCCAGAATCTAACTGTGATCGTATGTTGGTCTTGCCAAGTACAGCCAAATCTAAAGAATTGTTTTTGTGTAACAATGATATTTCTGGCTTTTTGATTCACTCACTTAAATGTTTCAAATCAGTCATACCTAAATTCGTCCAAGATAAGTCACCCCCAAAGAAAAAATACGGAAAGCAGAACAATGCATTTTTTACATTACAACCACATAGCCATGGATGCTTTTTGTAAGTTTCTACGTTGAATTTCCTAGTAAACTCTCGATTTTTAGTTTTTATTAGTTTTTATAGAACAATATTTGGTGTTGGTCTACCAAGTTTTTTAATTTCTAATTTTTCTTCTTGATTACATAAAGAATTTTTTTTTGCAAAATGTTTTTCACAGACTTCATTTTGATATTAAAAAAACCACTAGCTTGAACTTGTTAACAAATATTTACATAAACCAAGTTATTTTTTGATAAATGTTTTGCGCAAAATTTATTTTGATATTTAAAATAAGAACTAAAACAGTAAATTATTATGAACTAATTAACTACTATTTACATAATTTTAGTACATATTGTACAGATTTAAAAAGAAAAACTACACTTTAAACACATTATAACTGCTAGTAATGCTTTAATGAATAAAAACAAATTGCCAAGTTGGCTATCAAGATGCGCACCAGGCCATGTGTTAAAGGTCCACTTTAAAATTAACTTTCAGGGTGATCAACCTTCCTTCTTCTTGATGCGCACGCTCAGATTGTTGCACACCCCTGGAGTTTAGTAGAAGTACTAGGACAGCGCTAGCAGTCAGGAAAACAGGTGGAATAGTAAATAGAATGATACACGCCAGAGCATAGCTAATTTTAAGAAATATATTGTAAAAAAATATTGATGTATTATAAAATGTTATTATTTTAAATAAAATAATGTTGAATACTATTTTGTATGAAATTATAAGTGGTGCACCTGCGCGCTTAAAGAGGAGTTGCCACTGGTGAAAATGATACATGAGAACTGGCCTTTAGCGTCTCATAAAAGTGTAAGATATTAAAACCATTTCAAACTCAAAACTATCATCAATCTACATATGACCATACCTCAAGACTTTTTTTAAATTTTTACCCTAGCCCTAAAATTAAAGGTAGTTTACTAATAAGTGATTTTTTTTTATTCCATATTTTTCGAAAATGGCTCAAACGATTTTTATTAAAATAAATATAAATGGACTAATTGACCTCCCAAATAACACCATATATCTATTTATTCAGTAAAAATATCTTTGAGGGCTAGTTTACTGATGAGTTATTTTTTTTAAAACAAGCTTTAACGATTTGATTCAAAATCGGTATCTTGGGCCTTAGGTCTAATCATTGTGTTTGTTGTAAAAAGTTGTTTAAGGGTATTTTACTGATTATTGATTTTTAATTAATAGTTATTATTATAAATTCATGTATGATTGTGTTGTATCATTTATTAATCAAGTATTTAATGTATTTAGTAGTCTTCGGTGGGTTTGCAGATTTACCATGGAAATTGATGGAACGAGATTTAGTAGCCCTCCATTACTGCACAAAATTGAGAATTGACTATGTTGTTTTTTATATTTATTACAATATGTTAGGGATTAGGATGGCAGTTTATTAGAGGAAATGCACCTGAATGAGTGAGGAAAATTACATGTTAATTTCATTATTCTAAATTATTCACGATTTGTGTGGACTACTTAGTTTATACAGTACATATACAATACCGGTATATAAGATTGATTAAAAGGTTTTTAAAATCAAGTAATACATTCTTATAAAATATACACACACATACACACACAAACACACCACATTTAAACTTAAAACTGTATTTTTGGTATTTTCACCTATCTTCTTTCATTCCATTTAGGGCATACAGCAAATATAACAAATTTTTTCTTTTAGAAATTTTGTCTTTCATTTCTCATCCTTTTTCCAAATAGTTCTTAAACATGTATTTACCTTGCTCAATAAAACATGCCTCAAATGACAAATTGCCATTCTTCATTTCTAAAATTTTCTTTAAAACAAAATTTAATGTAACAAACAAAGTTAATGTGTTCTGTAATATATGCAGTATTTTAAGACTAAACTTAGTATTTTAGGCCTATTATAAGAAACTTGATTAATAACTCGGTGGCATAAAAAAGATTTATAGTGAACATATAAATTATAAGCCTAATCCACTTATGTCCAACCTTCGGCATATTGCAGACCCCCAGAAGTCAACGATGATTCGTTGCAGCTCTGGGCTAAGTGTGAGAAAAGGCAGTAGCCTTAACCTCACCATGAACGTCTATTATTATTATTATTAATGATTTTTCCCCCTCCCCCACCATATGAGGTGGAATAAAAAATTTACACTCACATTTCTATTATTCTACATAACTCATTTGATATTAATAAAAGAAAAAAATATGTTTAGTCAGACAGCACTGGAAAAAACGGATATTCAAGCGAACTGGAACAGTGAATATTGTTTATATAATGTGAAAATACATTAAAAAAAGTCTTGAAACTTTAGATTTTTTGTTGGACAGAGTAGTGATCAAAATACACGATATATATAAACTATTGCTAACACAATTTATAGCACGACCGGTACAGCGCTTGGCTGGAACATGACTAACGGTTTATTATTTGAAAAAGCTTTTTAAGACTAAAGTCATAAGACTTCTGTCGGCGTTATAGTGAACTACAAATGTAAACAAACATGAACGTTTTGACGGTAATAATTGAACTCCAACATTTTTCCCCCGCCAATTGATAGTTTGGCTCCTCTGACCTAATTCATTATTTCTATTTAAAATAGAAACTAAGTAAAGGAAACGCTATGAATATAATTGTTAGGGACAAGTTTCAATAGAGCGACCCTCTCATAAACATGCTATTACTTGGACTATGTGAAGAGGAATGGCGTTATCAGTACCAGGGTTCAACAAATAGTGATAATCTTATGATAATATAATTTGTGATGGGTTTATGATTGCTGTTGAGAAACCTCAGAAGTCTTGGATGAACAAATTTATCAAAGAAATTTACTAATCTACTAAAGCAAGGTATGTCATGGGATACCCCACCCCGACTTAAAGAGAAGTTGCATACTTGGGTGTTTTTACACTATTCACCTGAACAACTCGGATGTTTATTATTTACGCATGTTACTGCAAGCCGTATGACTACATTTTTATGACACTTTAAAAATAGCTTACAGTGTAACACATTCCATGGTGTCTACAGGTCAAGGAAAAGTCAATAAGTTAAGACATTGGTCAAGAAAGTCAAGAAAAGGTCAAGATATTAACATGGTAGCCAAGAAAGTCGAGAGAAATATCAAAAGTTGTAGTCCAAAGCTAAAAAAATACTATTTATCTTTGTTTTCAAAAGACTCATAAAAACACATAGAAAATTGATGGGTTTCTCCGTGTCATCTATTATTTATTCAAGGACTTCCCCACAAGATGAAGTGAATACTCTCAGAGCACTGGATCGTCAATTTCTCCCACTAAAATTTTGTGTTGTTGAGTGGGTTGAAAATGAGCACTTAAAATGTTTATTTCTTCATAAATATGTGGAAGCTGTTGAAAGAAATCCACCAGCATAAACACATTTTGGCAAGGTAAATTGGTCCTAGTAGACAAGGTGTTGCTAGCAAAGTTGGAATTTATGTTATCAGTTGCCTTTGAATTTGAGCCATTTTTTAATAAGGTTTCAGTTGAATTATGCTCATCTCTAATTTTTGTATCAAAGACTATGCATGTTGATTTACAGTGTTGTGTGTCTCATTGTTAAGAAATCCATGATAACCCAATGCGATTAATGAAAAAAGATATATCAAATCCTGTAGTATTGAAGACTGCATCCAAAGTTACGATTGGTTTTGGAGCCAGTAATACTTGCAAAGGCCAGAATGAATGGCAAGTGCCATGTTTTATTGCTTTTGCTTGTTTTGTAAAACCTTAATATTTTCTTACCTTTCTAATACATTTGATTGAAAACCATGATGATCATTATTCTTAATTCTCATTTAATATTGTTTTGATGTTATACTTTAGTTTATTTCTATATACTAGCAAATATTAAGAGTGCTAATGTCATATTGAATTTATTTTCTTAAGCCATACCCCATCCAAAATGAGAATTAAACATTTTTGCAGTGTGAAAAATACTTTTTAAAAGTATTTTTCCATGAACAGTTAAAATTTTAGTATTTATCTCAACTGGATGTCTTGGTAGGAGAGATTATATACATATATCCTACACACATTTTTACTTTCTAAACTTGTCATTATTATTTATATAAAAAAAAGTCAAGAAAATTAGTCTATGGTCAAGAAAAACTCAAGAAAACGTCAAGAAATGGAACACTCACAAAGGCTACAGTGTCTGATTCACCATCATTGCTTTGTAATTAATTTGCAATTAATTTGCAATTATCTTTTGCCACATTTCAGATCCACTTTCTTTATGGATAAGACAGTGAAACAATTTAGCTGGAGATATTTCACAACACATACAAGCGATGGGTCCACAAGTAGATTTTATAAGGATAATATATTTGATGAAGCTTTAATCAAAATAATCAAAATAGAAAATATAATGCAGTCTTTATAGGACAAAACCATTAAAGATGTTGACTTCCCACTCTGATTGTTATCCAGAGGTTACATCTTTTGATCGGGAAACTTGATAAAAGGCCGAATAGCTGTCAATACTCTGAACAAACAAGAACAGTACTTAACTGCCACTCAAGAGTTTACAGAAATATTTGTCAGTTTCAAAAATTTGTCCAGAAAGATTTATTTTCTAGACTCTATTAGGGGGACTGGCAAAGAAATTTGGGATCATTGTAATAATGGTTAAATTAAAATCACAGAAAAAAGAAAAATTGCAATTCATCCGGTGTTCATGTTGCTTCTTAGTTATATGTTTACTGAGACTCCCGTCTGCAACATAACAAAACAGAGTGCTTTATCAAAATTGTTGCATAAGTATTCACTGATTGTTAAGGATGAAAGTTCACAGTCTCATAAAATGTCCACAGAAGCACTAGATAGAACATTCAAGTATTTGGGATTGAACAACCAAGTGATGAGAGAAGTAACTGTCTAATTTGCTGGTGACTTCAGACAGATGTTGCCAGTTATTCCTTGAGGCACTCTAGTAGATATGGTCATTGCATGCTTGAAGAGAGAATCTATATTCCATTCACGGTAGGAATTACTCTCTTAAAGGTCTTTTTCCCTACTAATATCCTACTATATAGTAGATTTATGGTAGGGAAAAAGGCCTTTCAGAAGTCAATTCCTACCGTGAATGGAATCTATTTAGCGGCATGTTGAAAAATGTTCTCTAGCTAAGAACATGCATGTTTTGTTTATTTTGTTTTTTTAGCACTGCGTCTTACTGCCCATTTGGGTTACACACTTATGTACTAATTACACTAATGTGTTAGGGATTAGGAAGATTTAATTGAGAGGAAGTGCACTCGCACTTGCATGGAGGGAGAGTGAAAAGCCATTTAGATAAAACCATCCTGAGTGCACCTGACCAGGATCGAACCCCAATCTCCCCATCCTCGGCAGTCTACTCTAACAGGAAAGTGTTAAATCATGCGGCCACCAAAGAAAACAACACATGTACAGTAACAAAAACCTTATTACATATGGGCATTTGGGAAATGTCAGGGCAAGACGGAAAAATATGCCTCCAAAATTGGGATTTTTGCATGGTTGTAAAACCATTAAATTGTTGATTGACCAGATTTATTCAAGTGTACATAACAGTGAAAGCAAACCTTTATCTCTGTTCTGGAAAAGGCTTGTATGACACCCATGAATGATTCAACCTCTGCAATTAATGATTTAGTGCTGCGAGAGCTGAACACATGTACAATTCTCTGGACTTGTTTATATATCCAGATGAAATTGTTCATTGGCCGGTTAAGATTTTGAATTCATTGAATATGCCGGGCCTACCCAGTCACATCTTTGAACTAAAGGTTGTTGGGGTTCCTATAATTTTGCTTAGGAATTCAGCGCCTAAAAATTTTTCAATGGAGCCAGACTGCAAGTGAAGTCATTGATGTGTCATCTTATAGAAGAGGTAATTTTTACAGGAATTGCTTTGAAGGAGCCACTTTTCATTCACAGTATTCTATTGGTCCCATCTGATTTCCTATTTCAATTTAAAAGGGTACAATTTTCAGTCAACCCATGCTTCAGAACGACTATATAAATCTCATGGTACTTCTCTTAAATTAGCGGATGCTGATTTATTTGAGGAATGCTTCTCTCATGGCCAGCTTTACGTTGCTTGCTTCTGAATCAGCAAACAAGCTAATCTGGTCATTCTAGCACCAGGCGTGAAAACTTCCATTGTTATCTACAAAAAGGTGCCGAATTAAATCAAATTTTTATTAGATTTTATCAAATTAAATAAATATTTATTTGTTTTTAAATTGAACCCTGGTGAAACAGGTTACTTTAGCTAATGATTTATATATATACGGTTTATAATTTATCCTGAAAGCTAGGCAATTGTTCACAGCTTACGGGTGTGGTTTGACAAAGAAAACAAAGTATTATATGAACTTTGAAATACTAGTGACACTGCCATTGTAGTGTTGGAAATAACTATTGCTGATATTTATGTCATTGATGTAGTTGAAGGAGCGAATGTGTTTATTGCTTCATACCATTCTCAATTGTATCAAATACTAATTAAATAGGTAGAATTTAGACGGAACTACCCTACATTTCATAATATGTTAAAGCTGACAATACTCCTAAGATATGATACAAAGATAGTGAATCCTTCTATGAGGTGTATTTAAAAAGAAACCAAACTTTTGAAATCGCCTGCCAACCAGCAGAGGGAGCACGCTGCGGCTATTGAGCGCACGTAGTGGCAGGTTTAGACAACAAACTGCCATTTGGTGTGTTTCACTCTGACCATTAGTTGATGAGCTACAGTCGCTGAAGTGAGCACGTGCACAAGCTGTTCGTCGGATTAATGCCAACATGACAATGAAAGAGCCTGAAGAACGTGTGTATGTGAAATTTTGCTACAAACTTGGCAAAACTATTACAGAGACTTTTCATTTGCTTAGCCAAGCATATGGGGAGGACTGTATGAGGCGCACCTAGTTCTATGAGTAGTTTAAGCCTTTTGGAACACGGAAGAATGTCGGTCGGTGACGATCCCAAGTCTGGACGACCTTCCACATCAACAGATAGACTATGTTGAGAGAGTTCATGCTGTAATTCGTGGAAATGGTCGTTTAACTGTTCAAGAAGTTGCTGACAAAGTGGGCATAAGCGTAGGCTCATGCCATCAAATTTTGAGTGAAAAACTTGAGATGCATCATGTTAGTGCAAAATTCGTGCCACGTTTGTTGACAGACGATCAGAAACAGACCCGTGTTGAAATCACCCAGGAACTCTTGCCAATGACAATGAAAACTTCCTTAAGTACATCATAACAGGCGATGAGACGTGGGTTTATGGCTATGATATTGAAACGAAGGTTCAGTCGTCGCAGTGGGTGGTCAAAGGGTCTCCTCGTCCAAAAAAAGCACGCATGAGTTGGTCAAAGATAAAGGTGATGTCGGTTGTGTTTTTTGACTGCAAAGGCATTGTCCATCAGGAATGTGTACCACGTGGTCAGGTGGTAAACAAGGAAGTCTACCAGGGAATTCTAGCGCGTCTGAGGGATGCTGTGCGCAGGAAGAGGCCTGAATTGTGGGAAAACCAGACTTGGATGTTGCATCGTGACAATGCGCCGGCTCACGCGTCGCTCCTTGCCCGCAGCTATCTAGCAAAACACCACACTCCCATAGTGCCCCATTCACCGTATTCTCCGGACCTAGCCCCAGCAGACTTTTTCCTGTTTACCAAACTTAAAACCACGTTGAAGGGACGTCATTTCTAAACCATAGAGGAGATTCAGGACAATGTGACAAGAGACCTGCGCGCCATCCCACAAAGTGCGTTCCAGGAGGCTTTCCAAAAATGGAAGCAACGTTGGGAACGGTGTATTGCCAACTTGCCAATGACAATGAAAACTTCCTTAAGTACATCATAACAGGCGATGAGACGTGGGTTTATGGCTATGATATTGAAACGAAGGTTCAGTCGTCGCAGTGGGTGGTCAAAGGGTCTCCTCGTCCAAAAAAAGCACGCATGAGTTGGTCAAAGATAAAGGTGATGTCGGTTGTGTTTTTTGACTGCAAAGGCATTGTCCATCAGGAATGTGTACCACGTGGTCAGGTGGTAAACAAGGAAGTCTACCAGGGAATTCTAGCGCGTCTGAGGGATGCTGTGCGCAGGAAGAGGCCTGAATTGTGGGAAAACCAGACTTGGATGTTGCATCGTGACAATGCGCCGGCTCACGCGTCGCTCCTTGCCCGCAGCTATCTAGCAAAACACCACACTCCCATAGTGCCCCATTCACCGTATTCTCCGGACCTAGCCCCAGCAGACTTTTTCCTGTTTACCAAACTTAAAACCACGTTGAAGGGACGTCATTTCTAAACCATAGAGGAGATTCAGGACAATGTGACAAGAGACCTGCGCGCCATCCCACAAAGTGCGTTCCAGGAGGCTTTCCAAAAATGGAAGCAACGTTGGGAACGGTGTATTGCCAGTAGAAGGAACTACTTTGAGGGGCACAGTACTTAAAATGTTGTACAATGTGCAATATAGGTGTTATAGCAATAGTTCAGTTTTTTTTGAACACCTATCATATAGTATTACGTGCCGATTTATACAAACTGAAAAAATGATATTAAAACAAAGCACTCTTATTATGAAAGGTTATTGGATTAATTTAATCAATTTTGGTCTTGATTATATACAAATTGTGATGCTGTAATTTAACAATTAGGTTACAATTGTTGATGTATATTTTGGGTCACAAGAGGAGAATTGAAACGAATACAAATGGCATAAATTTAAGGAAAAATTAAATATGACTAATTATTTGGATAAGAACATAATGTCTTAGCAGATAGCATGCATTAGCTCTAAACATGACACCATAAAAGTCCCCTTCTCCCCTCATATTGATAGATAGTCTGTACTATCCAATCAAACTGAGATGGGAAATTTGGTTGCCTAAGAGGGGCTAATGCAAGACTGGTATTGAGGCTAAATATAAATAAATAAGAGGTTCTGGTACAATTAAAGAAAGCCAGATCTTATTTAGACACAGTCACCATCTTTCTAACTATTCACTTTTTATGAATATATTTTAATTGTGCTGATATAGTAGAGATGAAGAATTTACTTGTGAAGAAATGTACCCACATTTGTTTGGAAAGAGTATGTTATTGAAACTGGGAGTTTAGTACATTTACAATGACATACAGTCACACAGTCAATGTGCTAAGTGCAACACTGGTTTACATACAAGCTGCATAGGGAAAAGTGTGGCTAATATTCCTACTGATGTAAACAGTTTTCAAATGTACGGGTTAAATTATTCTGAAGTTTAGAAAAATATACTATTTAAACTTTCATGTTGTGTCATGGGAATGAAAAGATTTCTTTACCAATGTAAGTAAATAGGCATAATATTTTTATAAATTTATATATTATGTAAAAGAAATATATGAAATTATTCATTATAAAGGATTTTTTGGAAAACACATTAATTATGTGTAGGCCTCAATATTTATTCATGAGGTAAGCAAAATAATAAATCTTGCTGTAAGGTAAGCAATAACGGCCCAAAAATATCTAATGTAGGATATAAAATGAAAGTTCCTGCAATTCCTATTTATAATCATATATATTCAAAACTTTATTTTCTCGTAAAAAAACTAAATGCACTACAGCAAAATAATAATAAAATGTATATATAATAATTTTTTAAATATGTAAATTACCTTTAGGTTTGAAAAAAAAATCGACAATTAAATTTAAAATTTAGAATTTAAATCATTTTAATTAAATTGTTTTAATTTATTATTATTAAGGAGTAGTACATGCAGATTAAAATGATAAAAAAAATCACAATAATCGCTTCATAAATAATGATTTGTTGAATTCTCATGCAAACCGTTACAAAAATGAGGAAATAGCTGTGGCATTCTTGGCGCACAACCTAACAAACCTCTGGAATTCTTCGCACACAAATTCTGGTACAGGCGTTGCACTCAGAAGGTTAAGTTTCAAAGCCAAGGCACTTCACACTTAGGAATCACAGGACTGTATAAACAAACTAATATTTTTTAACACTATCACAACCAAATCACACAAATAATGTCCACTACTTAGTGTAAGCCTGATCAACTAGAAAGATGCATAGCGCCAAAAATCCTTAACTAAACCCATTCTGATTAACCTAACCAAACTGAATAATTTGGTGAAATTATTAATTTCTATTTTTATATAATTAAAAATTGCCTACATATATTTCTGAATCCAAACCTATTTGTTTGTATATTATAGGCAGGTCTGGAGGGGCACCCTGCAGTATCTGAAGCATCCTGGACCCATTCTGGACCTTTGCATCCTCCTAGTAGCCCCGACATGGATGATGCCAGTAGTAAGCGACAAGCAACTAGGTGAGTAATGGTGGTGGCGGTGGTGGTGGTGGTAGTGGTAGTGGCGGTGGTGGTGGCGGCGGCGGCGGCGGCGGTGGTGGTGGTGGTGGTGGTGGTGGTGGTAGTGGCGGCGCTGGTGGTGGTGGTGGTAGTGGCGGTGGTGGTGGCAGCTAATCATTTTTATTAAAACTGACCCTAAAGACATTTGCCGTTGTAATATAGAATTAAGGTTGATCAATATAATTTACCATGCTTTCTTCTACCATATTTGTTTGATTCTTGGGGATGTTTTATGGATTCTGGAATTAAATCAACGGTTGTTTGTTAAGTGACATTGTAGAGGATTTACCAATATACAATTTATTTTAATAAAATATTTAATTTTTACTAACAGCTAGGGATAAATATAAAAAAAAAGTTGTTAACACATAGTATGGGTACACTGTTAAATATTGATCAAACTTAGGATATATTTAATTTTTAATGCGAAAAATTTAAAAAATATGCATGCAAGGTGTTCCAAAAGGAATAGCAAATATTTTGGAAGGTTGTAGTATTGACTATTCAGAGTAAAAAAAAAATCATATAAACATTTGTCCATTTCTCAATAGATATGGAGATACAGCTCTTTGCCATTTATTAAAGGTATTAAAGAACAATAAATAACTTGTTTGTTACTTTCTCGCTATCTTACTGGTAGAGAAAGTATTGTGATCGTCAAATAAATCAAACTCGTGATTTTGTTGAATCTCAACGTTTCATTAGCCCAGAATCCGAAAAAGCGGTTTTTGCATTTCCGTTTGTCTCTCAGTACCTTGTAGTATAGCCTAAACTATTTTACCGATTGGGCTAAAACTTGGTATCTAGGGTTTTCATAGGGTTGCCCTGAGGATTTTTGGGAATTGGATATCCAACCCTAAAATTAAGGGATGTATACTGATGGGTGAAAAGAAAAGAAAAATCGATTCTTTCAAAATTGGCTCTAATGATTTTAATTAAATTTCATTTTTAAACGTTTATAAATATTCCAAACAAAATGGCTACTCTCAATATTTCGGCAAATTGACTTTAAGGGTTCCATAAATTCTTATTCTTTATCATATCTCCATAACTCTTTGAGATATGAAATTACTTTTCATTGCATATATGTAGGGCTATTTATAATACAAATCTTTGATTTGAAACAAGTTTTTATAAAACAAATAACTTTCAAGATACACCCNAAAAAGTTTTTTAAAAAAAAAAAATTTTAAAAAACACCCCCCCCCCCCCCCCACACACACATTAACTTTTTGAACACTAAAGGTAAAGTATTGCGACCGTAAAAAAAGTCTGTGTGTTTGTTTAACCCTAAAATTAAGAGTAGATTAATAAAAAGTGAAAAGCAAAAATATTGATTTTCTCAAAATTGGCTTTAACAATTTTGATTATTTATGCCTAGGCTTTGATTGAGATCACAAATAAAATGGCTACTTTCATTTTCCTATAGAAATGACTTCTAGGGTACTTTACATAAGTGGAAATTTCCGTATCTCCACAACTATTTGAGATACTAAATAACTTATTATTTCAAAATTGTAGCGCTATTAAAAATAAAAAACTTTTATTTGAAATATATCTTTATAAAACCAATAGTGTCTTAGTTATTGCAAATATATTTTTACAATTTTGTGAGCTTTAGTTGTACAGAGATACTAAAGTCTTAACACAATAATCCTCCAATGCCATAGAGTAAATAGATTACTCTCAAAAAGTTGATTTTTTTATCTTTAACCTCTTAGGGGAAATGTTTATACAGCAATGATCTATCTGTATCATTTTAGACTTAATAGTCAAGGTTTGCCTTTTTTAATGGTCTAAATTTATAAATGAGGACTTTAATAAAAATGCGATAACCATAAGATGGTAACCCCTAGTAAAATGTTGAAAATACTAACTGGAAGTCGAAAATTTAATACCAAGTATTGACATTTGAAATAGTGTTTAGCAACAAACAACCAAGCGCCAATCTCGTTTTTTTGTTTTTTTATGTTTAAGTGAAAGAAAAGAGTCCTTTCTACACTAGCCCCATGGCTTCTTTGGTGCTGACTGACAGCTTTGAAAAGTTACCAGACCAAATTATGGGTCTCTACGCCGAACCATATGATCTGCAAAAACATGTGTTTAGCAGCTGTCACTTCTGACAGTCAACATTTAGGGACATACCTAAATTTGACTGTCAGAAGTCAGCTGTGAGCTGTCAGTCAGCACCAAAGAAGCCATGGGGCTACTGTAGACACTTCCTGAATGATCCAAAATAAGCCAAAGACTGGTCGGGGAATCTAGAGGCAGAAAATGTTACGATTAAAATACTTTTTTATGATGTATTAATGTTTAGACTATAAAAAGGGAGAGAGCGAAATCCTAGTGTTATGGAAAAATACAGTTCGTTGAAATGTACACATGTATCCCAGCATACAGCGACATTTAACTTCCCTATCCCTCCCAGTAGTGTAAATCTTTGGGTAGTTTGGATGGGTGATAAAATGTGCTGAACTATTTTTTCACACAAGTTCTCAAAAATAGCAATTTACCGCGTTGGTGGTCACATGCTCTAGGAAGGTGTTTGCTCGCATTAGCGCAATAGATTTGTTTGTCGGTGACGAAGAGGTGGGGTTTCAAGTCCCTGCTGGGGTTATTTTAGGGAGCTCTTAATAAATTATTTCCATCTCTTCTCCCACCAAATGTGGGTACATTTCCTGTAATTAATTCTACCTTCATGATTAGCACCCCAATATCGCAATTAGCATCAGGGCTCTCCCCAGAACATTTTGCCAGTTGCGTTGCATTATAAAGTAGCCGGGCTTTGCCAGTGCACACCATGCAACATTTTATTTACATTCTAAACTAGAAACTCCAATTCATATTTATATATAGAAAAAAGATCTAACAATAAAGTTACTTTTTATTTAAAAAGTAGAATATTTTATTAAGAAATTATTATTTTTTATAGTATAACTCAATGTTTTTTATGTTATTATATATTGTTGTTTTAACACAAGATTAACAGTTATATGTTAACGCCTTGCTTATTATTCGAGGCCCAGTTGTCTGTAGCTTTTCTATAGTCAAAGTCGGTTGGATCTGGTCCCTATAGTGAAATCAGCATCAAATTAATAAGTATGCTCTGCTTCATGTGATTCCTCCAACAGGCTTTAATCCAATGGTATGCTAAATTTGGGAAAGATTCTTTTAGCTCAAATGTTGAAAATTTAAGCATTATTTGTTTCTAATCTAGATTTTTGTATGACTGTTCTGTAAACATTTTTGATGCAACTGCCCATTCTAGTTTACTATTTTCATAGTTTAAGATTGCAGGATTCCAATTTTTTTAATAATTTGCAAAAAGAATGTCACGAGCCTCATTTTGATCATGGCTCTCTGGATTGAAAACTTTTGAAAAACAAAAAATGATTGGCATGTTTGGAAATCTTGTTTTTAGGTGGTTAATAACTATGTCTATGTATTTATCATAGATTTTATACTTAAAAGAGCCTTAGCATTAGCATCTAAACAAGCAATATGAAGGTCTGACCACTCACCTGCAAGATAGAGACGAAAACTTTTAAAATGACTAGCAGGGGTCTCTTTTAATTCCATAATGTGTAGTTTTGTGAAACTTTAGACAATTTAGACAAACGAGGTAGCACATCTGAAAGCATCATAAGTGAAGCTACAACATTGTATGTCCTCATGTATTTGTCAAGCCTTCAGATGCGATGTCATTTCTCTCAAGTGCAGCAACGACACTCAGCAAGGATGTTCTTAAAGATTCTACAGCAAAGTCAACAGGCACCCACCTAGTGTCACCAACCACTTTAAGTTTAATCTGAGAACTTTTCCTTCACTATTTTCTAGATGTCATTTAAACCAGCCATCTTAAAAGAGGAATTTGGGAAGAAGATAAACAGTGTTCTTAAGATATCATTAAATTTTACTAATCAAGTCAGTTGGGCAGCTGCTTAACACCAGCAGGAGCCAGACAATGGTTTATACAGTGGCAGCTAACCATGAGTCCATCCGGTCTCATCTTTTGGCACTTTTGCTTCTCCTTTGTGCTACCAATCACGACAGCTGCTCCGTCAGATCCTAGGCTCACACGAATGCAAGAAAAGCATCAAGGTCTTTCATTTGCTTTACGAATGACACATCTGTAGTTTAATATTAACATATATAAATGGTACCACACAATAGCTCAAATTTTAGCCGGGCGGTCAGTTAAATCAGCCAGGCGGCACACACGCCAAATAGACCCTGGGGAGAACACTGAATATACATGCATTCAGCTCAGATAGGAAGACGCGCTGACTTATATATATATATATATATATATAATTTATATATATAAAGTCAGCACAGCGCGTCTTCCTATCTGAGCTGAATGCATGTATATTCAGTGTTCTCCCCAGGGTCTATTTGGTGTGTGTACCGCCAAATAGGCCCCGGGTATATATATACACATATATGTTGATTACTATTATTTCTCATTTGATCTGAAATTTAAAAAAATTGACACTAGAGTATAAAAATCTCAACATAACACTCTTACTGTCTTGTTTTCACTAGTTATTTTGTCTTAAGAAAAAGGATAACAAATAAAAAAGCTAACCTTTGTTCCGGAGATTATCAATAGCGACTAAAGATTAGGGCGAAAAAATATTATAGGCCTCGGGCAGTATCACGTACACTAGATTGCGTTGGCCAACAACATGTGATTAGTTGTTCAGTTTGAATCCCAAGTGAGTCGAGTTTTCTTAGTCCTTGTGGAGTACGATTCAAAGTGCTACTATCCCTTAGCTTGTGAAACCTGAAAAAATAATTTATACCAGCATTTCTCGAGCTTTGGTCAGTTGTGTACCCATTTCGGGGGCCATCCCTAAATTACTTAGGGAATTTGGACGAAGAGAGGTTCAATATTTCCCTACTTTTCTTACTGCTGTGACTTGGAAACAGTGGCCTGAAAATAAAAATTGCAAGGGGGCCCAGATCAATCCAGCCATTCTGGGAACAGCTTAATGTGGTAACCTAGTTTTACTGCCATTTACTAACTGTTCAGGTATGAACTAATTACACCAGTGGGATAGGAATGAGGAAGTTTCGGTTAGATTCAGTGTACCTACATTTGTGTGGGGAGAGAGTGGGAAACTATTTAGAAATTATCACCCGATCGGGATCAAACCACGATCTCCCAGTCATTGGCAGACTAGTATATTGCAAGAATAATGCCTTGGATCATGCAGCCACCAAATGGGCTATTACCAATCCTTATGTCTAAAAATAACGAAACGATTAAAATAATCTAATTTACCAAATCTTAAAAAATTACATAGAATAGAGATGTGGGATGAAGGTGATGAAAATCTTTCGATCCCCTATTTGGGGAGAGAGGGTCGAAAATCACGAAAAAAACCTTATGTAATTTAAGCATGGCCCTCATGCAATAAAAACTATGGGCCATAGATACAAGGCCTAACAGCCGGGTTGTGTTACCGAGCAGAGTAGAAATGAACTTAGATAATTTCTTTATAAATTACCGTCTTAAAAAAGTCTCAAACTATTTTTTTCAAAATCAATATCTAGTGAGGGTGGTGATAAATAATAGGGTAGGCCGAAAAAGATTTGCTTTTTTGATTCACTATACCATGGAAAACTTGCCTCTAGTACAGTTTAGTAAGAGAAAAAAAGAAAATCGATTGACATCTTCCTGTCGCCCATCACCCCTGAAATTTACACAAACTGATCAATTTAAACATTTTTGCATAATAGAAAAAAACATTCTATGCAAGTCAAACTTCTATTATAGCTTTAGATAAGTAAAGAATACCACAAGAAAAATAAGTAAATAAAAAAATCATGAATATTTAATCATTTATTGGTCGCGCATTGCACATAAAAACGGCAAAGTTTACATTTTGTCATTTAATTGAGTATAATAATAATGAACTATAGCATTATGACAACAGTCTTTTACTCCTTCTTTTAAATACTTACTAATTTAAAGTCTGATTTGTTGGAAAATTTAGGCATTATGAATCATGACAGGAGAGTTGTTCTAATTAGTCCATCCCTGGACCTTAGCTCCACAGACTTTCTGTGACGCTTCTGTCACCAGCTTGACACACCGCTCAACTGCTTGAGTGTGACAAGGAAACAAGTTGGAATTCCAGTCAGATGCTGTGCCTAATTATATAATTGATGTAATGTGCTCATCACCTACTCTATGAAACAAAGGGGGCGGCGATACTTAGCACAAACTCCAATGAATCATCTCGATGTACTCTTTAGCAGCGACGTTGAGTTTTGGCGTGATGAAGCTCCTAATTGTGTTTCCCTTAGGAGCTGTGTTTCTAACCATCAAAATTTGTCTGAGTCCTAGCTCTCTTATATGCTTTCTTTCATCTACAATCATACTCAAAATCAAATTTTTGTGGTGAACAAAAAATGAGTTATGTTCAATCACTGGGTCTATAAGTTGAAGTAAATGTTCATGTAGGTACTGTGATGTTTTAATAGCTTCAAACATATGCTTAGGACCGCCTGCAAAGTACTTGCTTTTCTTGATATTAAACCACACAGGTATGTAGGACTTGAAGATAAAATACAACTATTATCTTAAGTTCATGTGAAGGATTTATAACACTTACATATAATCTGAGAGCTCTGTTGGCCATGGCTAACCATCTTGAGTTTGAAAGAGGGCTGCGATCATAAACAGACAAATCTTTTTGGAGATTTTCTTGATTTTACTGCAGTACTAACGTCAAACGGGTATTGCTGATCTTTGCTGAGCACTATCCAGCCGATTTCAGGAATCACACACTGAATACTTTGAAAGTTTATCACAACCACCAAGCTGTGTGCCAATTGGACCACCAAAGGATTTAGGCCCAGTAGTGTCACCATCATGACTTTGAAATAAGTGACAGAATGGCAATTCATTAAAATGAAGTAAACCTCCCCTCCCCCCCCCCCTTTTCCCAAATGTAGTGGCCTTTTCACATGTAGTACAATCAAACGAATTACTTCGATTTTCCAGCCAATGTTAGTTACTGTACCATCACACCCATTGCATCTAGTTTGTCAAGGGGAATCCCAAGTGTAGACAAATGAGAAATAATGCTAGAAGCAATAACACTGGAAGATCCTGAAGAGGGCGAAACATGGACAGTGTATACCGAACCTGGTTTTTGAATAAGGGAATAATGTTCTTCATTTTCAGTTCTGCGAAAATGTTTCGAATGTTGCTTATCAATCACTAAAGTTATATCTTTTCTGCCGTCAAAGTAAAGTCCATTCAGATCTTCATTTGTAGCTTCAACCTGTAACTCGGTGCGGATCCGCTCTTTTTCTCTTCTAAGCTTGTTTTATCAACTATTGGAAACAACACCAATATCTTGAAGTAAACTCGAAGCAATTACTGCTGTTGCACGATCAGATACTCCATATTGATCACTAGTAAATAGTTTATTTTAATATAATCTGCATCTGCCATGGTGATTTAACGATTGGCGCAAATTTCCCATCATCAGCTTCTTCTTCTTCTTCAGGCCCACCGGATTAATAATTTTCACAGTTTAAGTCTTCTTCAGGTACCTTTGCTTCCTCTTCAATCGGTGTTGAACATGAAGGCCGTGAAAAGTCAAACGTAGGCCTTGTTTGTTTGAAGTCACTTTCCCTTGTTTTGATTCTTTGGGCCAATTTTTTTGTTTCATGTACCTCCAAATTTCCAATTTTACCTAACCCATACTTTCTTTGCATGTACACAAATTTTAATTCGACTCCGGGAATCATCTTATATTTCTCACAGTCACAGTTTATTGATATAGAGCACTCAAAACAAATTGGGGTTTTATGGCCGTTGCAGTTCACAACGATATTGCACTTACATGCTGATACATCAAAGAGTGAAGACGATTTTTGTTTGAAGTTTTTGATCTTTTCTTTGAATGTTGCCTTAGCCTTGTCATGGTTGTATGATTTCCTCAGTTTATATTAACTATCTTGGTAGGCGTTAATTAACTGCACAATCCTGTATTCTGAAACAGTTGGTATTGATGCTTTGTCACACACTGATTTTATTTTCTGTGCTACTATTGCTGAAACTTTGGAAAAACTGACACTCTTGTTGTTAATTTCCAAATCTAAGTTGTAAATACCCGGAAACAACACTTGAGAATGTCCTGATGAGTTGGAAGTTTATTCAGAACGAAGTCTCTTGGATAGCCAAATAAAGGGCACTCAAATGCCTGTTGAGTAATTTTCTTAGAAGCTTCCATCACACTAATGCCTCCGTCAAAATTAAAATAACTTTTAAACGCACACAGGTTAAAAGCAACACTAACTGCTACCAGAAAGATACAAGACAACGCCACACCAAGGTCAGTGGTTGACTGATCCCATGATCAAACTGACGGAGAGTAAAGCAGCGGGGGACTGTGGGTAGCCATGGGTGGGAGTGGAGAGAGGAGAAAAATGCGTCCAAGGTCACACAATATGTGCTATTGTATTCACAACAAAAATATTCCTTCATTTAATTTAAATCCAACACATTACTATTATGGGGGAAAATCACGAACTTAACAAAAAAAAGTCTTATTTTAGTTCATTTTAGTTTTTTAAGTGCATTACATGAACGGCAAATTAAAGTTTATAATTTTCATTGTCATTTTGATGTTTACAGTTATTCATTTAGCCATCTTTTACTAATTCCACACTAGAGCGTTTCTACCATATTATATTTGACACATTTTAAAAAATTATGAAAATTAGTTGAATTTCAGTAATTTTTACAAATTTCGAAGGTGATGCACGACCGGAAGATATCAACCTATTTTTTATTTCTTTGTTTATTTTCACTAAAATGTACTAGAGGCAAGTTTTCCGTGGTATAGCGGATCGAAAAAAATCTTTTTCGGCCCACTCTAATAAATAATACTGTATTCTTGTTTTTCAAATAAAAATTTATTTTAGGTAAGATTACTAGGGACCCATTTTTGAAGATTTTGTCACTAACTATAATATAACCTATAAGAGAAAGTATGTAACATACAAATTTGTTGTACCATTTATTTTCCTTGATTAGTAGGAATTTAAAATAAAAATCACTCTAATTTAATGTGCTAAACTTATGGATAAAGAGATAATCATATATTTAAAAAGCAGTTTTTTTTCAAAGACTAGAACTATTAGGAATATATCTGTTATTTTTATAACTGATATCACCGAGTTATACTACCTGTCCGTGTTATATAATAATCTAATTGGGTGGGGATGAGGAAAGAAGTATTTGAGAGGTGATCTATCCACATTTTCATGCAAGGTGATTGGGAAACAATTTAGTAAAAACAACTCTCAGTAGACCTGACCAGGATTCAAACCCTTATTGCTCAGTTTAACACGAGAGTGACACCCTAGACCACTCAGCCACTGAAGTGGGGTATCTGTTATTTTGTTTGGTGTTTAAAGTTTTCATTCATTTAAAGGATCAACACAATTTTCCAGAAATGTTTTTTGGAATTTTTCATCCAAGTGGTAGATATTAACTTTAATACTAACTTCATGGTGTCAGCCTGCAAGTAGGCTATACCGATCGAGAGGTCGTCATATGTTGGCGAAGATAGTGCCAACATTTTTGAATTAAGGATCTCATGTGGTCAGCTCAATGAACCCTTTAGCTTTCTATCTCAGTTTTCTAGATCAAAGATGCTACTTCTTTTTATCTTAAAAATCCATTATTTTGTCAAACTTAAATAAATATATAAACACATACACTTTGTCTTATAATCAAACTGTGAAATTATTATGTTATTCCTATGAACAAAATTCTTTAACCTATTTTTGCTAGGCTTGATAGTAAAATAATTGTAACAAACAATACAATGACTAAATGCCACATATTCTTGAATGTTTTTATGATAGAAAGAAATAACAGGAAGCTTATTTCACTTTTACAATTTTCTTAAAGTTTATTTAATATTACAAAAATTCCCCCACCCTCCAAGTAGATCACTTATCATCCCCAAACAGAAGCGGATTTACTCTATAGCCCACTAGGCACGGGCTAAGGGCGGCGGCCTTAGGGGGCGGCGCATTTTGGATAACATTATTTTAATTTTAATATTTTGTTTTTAATAATTACGTTTAAAAATTATTGACTAACATTATTGAAATAGTTCAAGTCAAAGTCAGAACGACAATATTGTTTTCTAAATAACTGTACATTGCAATTACTTTGTAACTAACGTCAGTCTCCCCATCTTCATAATGTTAATTCAAGCAACTTTAGGGCATGTACACGACAGATTTTTGTTTCTGAAGAATTGTATATATTATAGAGTGAGAATACCCATTAGTGGTGGCAATTTGTTTGATGATGTTGTGTTTTCATTTATAAAATAGCCAAGAAAATAACCCATGTATTAAACAATAATCTTCAACTCCCATACTTATACAATGTTAAAAGTGCTTATAATCTCTCCAACAAACTTCAAAACATAACTCTGAACTCTGAATGAATCCAATTTTATCTCATTATACTTTTCTAACCTTTATACGAATGCCCCCATTAATGAAACTATTAACATAATCAAATCCACACTCATAGAAAAAGATTTTTCCAAAGAGTATACTGCTCAAATCATTAACATTATTCATATCATAGCAAATCAGAATTATTTCTAATTTAATAATACATTTTATTCACAACAAATTGGCCTAGCCATGGGATCACCAAGAAAAATGACCCCAAAATCATTAACTACCTCACTAAGTACATAAACATTCAGTTCTATTGCAGATATGTCGATAACATATTTATCATTTATGACAATATCCTTGACCCCACCATATTTAACATTGGTGACATGCTAAAGCAGTGGCATATTCTGAGAAAATTAATAGGTATGCTGTACTCTAAAAGTTCCAGTGGAGATTTGGGGGCCGAGGACCCTTAACCACCGTTGTCCAAGAACATCAAGGGATTATTCCACGTGTTTGAAGATGTGTACATCATGAACAATGATTCTTGAACAATTATGATTTTTCCTTAACCTTATGCTATCTTAGGAAATTTTGCGCCCTCTACTCCCATATTCTTATTTTTGATGTATCCATAACAATGAATACCATCCACTCAAAATGTAATAAAATTAATTTCATAGTGTCAGCTTACTAAACTGTTTGGCAAATTATTGCCAACTCTTGCAGATAGAGGCTGTCATATGGTGATCACAACGATGACTCCAGCCATTAAACTCGGCTTTCTATACTGGAGCCACTACTACTTTATTCGAATAGCTCCTTATTTATCCACACGAGGCCGAGTCCGCCCCGTTTCAGGTCCACTGCTTCCCAGATAATATGGAAAGACTTCTTATAAAAACTGGAAGCGCCGGGAATTGAACTCAGGACCTCTGGGTTCGTAGCCAGAACCTCTGACCACAAGACCACAAAGGCGGTCATAATTTTGATTAAATATAAGAGATTGGATGAAATAAAAAGTGTAGACAGAAAAAATACTTAATGTTACTTGAATGGTGTATTAAAGAGACGTTCCTTAACTGTAATTTTAATTCCACTCCATAGTTAGGGAATGTCTCTTTAATACACCACTCAAGTAACATTAAGTACTTTTCCATCTACACTTCTTATTTCATCCAATCTCTTATATTTAATCAAATCATAATATCCAACATATTATGACCATATTGATTGATATGGACGACACTTCTGCTAGTCAACAATCATTGTAATTAATCATCTCTTTGGTTAACACATGTTTTTGACCTGCTAACAAGGTTTAAACAATAACATATTTTAACCTCGTATGCAATGTTATTGGATACATTTTAATATTAATTTTAACATATTTCATATGTAATTCAACTATAATATGTTCGCATTGTGTAATAGCCCTTGTTCTCTAGCTCCTAGATTTTATTAATTAATAATTCATGTAATTTGTCAATTTGCCAACTTATCATTAATCACCTTTTATTAATCTTATCAATTTGTTTGTAACTGCATAATTGCCTTGTTGACTGTTTCCTAGATTCTATTAAATTGAACTTTCATATAACTGTTACTTATAATAACAGTCACCAACTATTTACAATTTCTGTTTTCGATAAATCCTCAAAATATTTTTCTAATAATTTCATTCCTTTATGAATCTTGTTCAACTAGTAGTGTTTTACCTATCTTTCTAATTCAAATTGATCTTGAACAATTTCTAGGTGATTCTTAGAAAAATAATGTATGTATTTATAAATGATTAAATTCCTGACATATCAATTTTCATCCTTGAATAATTCATTCTTTATCACTTCCATCAATTAATATTGACTTAGCATATAACTTTTTATTTTTTAACAATCTTCCTTTTATTAAACCATCCCCTATTTTCATAACCTGTTTTGTTAATTGACTTAGTAGTGTATCAATCAATCAACCAATTTTCGTTCTACCAAGTAAGTTCCTTATAATATTCATTGATACTTCTCCTTACCACAAATTAAAATGAATCTAACTAATATAAAATATTTAGCATTGAAAATATGTTGAATGTATAGGCTATATTTTAAGACCATGCTTCTGACTTAAGCCTAATATTCAAAAGATTTACAGTTACACATAAAATTAACAGTTAAAAATTAAATTAATAATAGCTTCGAGATCATTTGCATTATTTAAATCTCTTAATAACTATTATTATTATTAGCACCGCGTCTTACTACCCGTTCGGGTTATCCGCACTTATGCTAATGTGTAATAGTAGGGTGATTGTGAGATGAAATGGAGGACTTACAGTTTAACGTGGAATCCGAACCATGGTGGAGGCCTGGCATTCCTCACATTCACAAGTTGTGATTAATACACATCTTGTCAGAGGTGATGGAAGGGTTTGGCAATCAGATAAATCTGTGCCGGGACCTAGGATTGAACCCCGGCCGCCAGCGCAGAAGTCTGACACCATACCCCTAGACTGCCAGGTCACCGATTAATAACTATTAAACAACCCCAAATAATTTTTAAAAGCATTTAATATTCACAAATATTCTTGGCCTTTGGGTTATGTGGCTGTGCAACCCTAAATCCGCTCTTGCCATCAAAATTTAATTCTTGCTACAGTCTTGATTGGATGCCTCCACCAAAGTAAATAGCTGGGTGTGCAACTGACTGCAAGTAAATTATATTAAAATTTATTTTATTTTACCTTTTCCTTTTAAATCATCTTGAAATGGTGAAATTACACTCCTGACTTTTGGGATTCTTTTATGTATGATTATATAAAATCACAATGACTAATAAGTCGTTAACTTAAAACAAAAACTAAAATAACACTATTAAAACTTCATGAACCCTTTCTACTTAAAAAAAATCAGAATTACTCTCAACTACAGTTAAAGTAAGGCCACCCCCCACCCACACTTCCTCACTCTGCCAGTGTGTTTGCCAAATATATGATAATACATGTGACTAGAATGCATAAAAATTACTCATTGTATTTAATTAGTGTATAATTTAAAGCTTGTTACATAGACTATTATGTTACAATTAATTTTATATATAGTTTATGTAATTTTACAAACTATAATAAATCAGCATAATAAATAAACATTGTGATAGTGAATCTTTTTTCAATAGTTGGCACAATGCTTAACCTGCTATAAATGAACAGCATGACCTGGGGTGTTAAAGCCCAAACTCATTAGCCAATTACTTATGGGCGAGTGGAAAGGAATGTGTTGCAGACCTGTAGACATTGGGCAAGGTCATTAGAGCCTCCCTAGCTTTCCTTGAGGTTTTCAAGCATCAGGTCCTGGGTTTCCTATTGTGCTAAGTAGAAATTTTTGGAAGACGAATCACTTAAAACACATTTTTCTTTGAATATTAACCAATATTAGTTTTAAAATTAATAATGCATAACGTTTATATTTATTAACAATTTAAACATTAGTATTTACATAGTTAGCACCGAGATATTGAATTTAAAAAAAAACAAAAACTAGTCCATCTCCTGACGGGTATGCGGCCCAGGACTAGCATACCCGGAGAATACGCCACTGCTCTGAACCACATTCATTTCAAATTAAAATTCACAATAGAACTTGGACAGAACAACAGCATCAATCACCTAGATCTAAACATTCAAAGACCAACAATAATACATTTGAATACAAAATGTATATTAAACCAACCCATACTGATGCCATCATACCCAATGATTCCAAGCATCCTACAACTAATAAATTGGCAACTTTCAATAGCCTAATTTATAGACTACTTCATATTACACTCTCGAAAGAGATTTATAAAACAGAACTCAACATCAAACAAATTGCCACCACTTATGGATATTCTCACTCTTTAATATATAAAATTCTTCAGAAACAAAAATCTCAACTGGTTAAAAGATCTAACCTCACAACTATTTCAAACAACCCTAATCAACCTAAATGGATAAAATTTAATCATACAGGCCATGAAACCAATAAAACCATTAAGATATTACAAAAACATATCAAAATAGCATTTGGAACCAACAGCACAATCATAAAACATCTATCCAACTATAATCTCAACAGCCAAAATAAATACAACAAAAGTGGAATTTACAAATTAACTTGTGAATGTAATGCTGCATATATAGGCCAGACTGGGCTGGCACTTTCTAAACGTTATGCTGAGCACTTGAGCGACTTAAATACAATAGAACGAAATCTAAATTTGCTGAACACATAAAAACCTCAGGTCAACCAACACCTATCAACCAATTTAGGAAACTTCTTCAACCTTTCACCAAAGGTCCAAATGAATATTGCTGAAAACCTCCATATTTATAATAGTACTCTTCATCACAATATTATTTTTAATGAACAAACAAAATTCGAGAACCAATCGCTTATCAAATCAATCAAGAACTTTCTACAACATTTTAAAATCAAAAACTCAAAAAAATCCCATGCTAAAAACCCTGCCCTCATACCATCATCGTTGAGACGCTCATTTTATTATTACAACTTGATTATTTTTAATGTCAGTTTTTTGGTTAAAGTCTCTATTTATCCTCATATTGCTAGTTTGATGTTTTGAATCTGTTTTGTTTGTTTCTTTATCATAACTAAAATATTTACTATTTTTGCATTGGGCTATCTCAGATCTGATGATGGCGTAATTGCCGAAACATGTCGCCACCCATCCAAGAGTTGCGACCAATTTATAAGGAGAGGAATTAAAACCACACATATAAGGAACGTCACTTTAACTCATATTTTTCAAAACAACATTTTGTTTTCCTTTTTTGGTTACACTTCTTTTATAACAATCAATACTTGATAAGTATTTATATCATATCATAACTGATCGAGCATAACCTGGATGACACCATCTGTTATTTCCAGTAAATCTCCAATTAATCTTGTCTCAATAGTTAACACACCACCAAATTTTAGAAACCATTTGACTCGAGTAACAAGTCTTTAACATTAATCCTTACTATCCTTTAAGAATAATATGAAATTATGTTACTTGTTATGTTTTAACTTTCATTTTAATGTGTTTCATGTTGATTTTATAGTGTTAATTGTTTTTTACATGTGTAAGTTTCACAAATCATAACCTAGTCAACTATTTTAACCTTTCTATCAATCATCTTTGTATTGCCATTGGTTAAATTTTTAAATATTACAGAACATGTCTTCCTTGTCAACATAATTTTAAACTATTGTCTAGTATAATTAATCATTCAACTAGTAAGTTCATTATTGTTACCATACTAATCTACCTATTATTTTTTGTTAAGTCATAACCTTCATAAACCAGTATCTTTATCTCAAGTATTATAAATTTTGTAGTCTTTAATCATAACATTAATAACCATAATCTAGTCAATTAGCTAATTTACATTGCTTATCGGTTAATCGTTTATTCTGCTACTACTTAATAGAATTGTGCACAGATTTAAATTTTTACTTATTTTATGCTAATTAATTTTTGAACTTTTTTCTTAACAATCTCAATGATGATTTTTTTAGAAAAGTTATTGTACCTGTTTTATCTGACATAAGTTCTTGATATGAAGATAATTTATTCAAAGAGAAACTATGTTATGTTTCTTAATTCATATTGTTCAATTTGACCAAAGAAGTTGTACCAATTAATCTAATTAGCAGTTCCATCCACCTATGTTCCTTATTATAAATTCATATTTCTCCTTACTACAATTTAAATTAATATAACTAAAATTAATCAAATTAGTTAATAAACCCTAAGGATCATGGCAAGTTGATATGTTAATTTATTAATCTTAATGTACGAAAGTTATGTTCAGACTGAAAATAGTTTGAATGTAACATTTGTGTTAATTAAGAATTAACATTATAACTTTTGTACAATTTCTTTTCAAATTTATAAAAAATTTCATCAATTTAAATGCTAAGTTTGGTGAGTAAATAAATGGATATTAATTTTATATAACAAACTAACTCTATTGCAATGTGGTATGTTATTTTAAGTTTAATTTTGATTGAAAATATTTTTTTTTTGTTTTCAGAGTGTTCAAAAAGAGTTCACCTAATGGAAAGGTACGTAAATTTTCTTTATCTTTGATGAATACATTTCACTGTACATCTTTTTAATAGCATGTCTTGTCTTTGTTATAAAGCTATATAGGGCTGGAAAGTTAAATATTTTTCAGTAAAGGAGTCTTTTTTATTTCAAAGCAATCAGAACCTTAAATCAATATAAAGAGTAAAAACACACAGAAAAAACGGAGTTTTTATAAATATTCTCTTAAATAGTACACAATATAATTAAAATTTATTATATTTATATTTTGTTTTATGCTAGTGAGTAGAGTTACATGTTTTTGCTGCTCTCAAAATAACAATATGCAAGGATTATTAAAAAGTGGACGAAATAAGTATAAAAGCATTAATATTTAATCACTCAATTTAAATAGATCTTTTTTTTATCGTGCAATAAACAACACAAAAAAGATGCATAAATATTAATTTTGACCACATAAATATTATATATAATTAACCTTGGGTAAAGTAACTTTTTTAATTATAACTTTAAAGTTTTATTATTCTCCAATTGTTAAATGTTCTTGCTGCTAGAGTATTTTTGTGTAGCTAACAGTAAGGTCCTTCTATTTTTATTCAGACAAAATCTTCGGTTGACATTTGTTAACTTGAAGTGAGAGTTTTTTTGATATCTTAAATCATCAGAATCAGGACAGACACCCATGCATAGTTATCTCCAAATTTAGATTTTAAACAATTTGCAATTTTTACTAGTCCAAATTTATTCTTGTATGCCACATTTTAAAAACTTTTAATGATATATTACATACAATCATAAGGATGTATTTATTATTTATTACAGCGCTGGGAAATTTTTAATAGAATCACATATATTTTAACCACAATTTTGCTAAGACTATACAATTTTGATTCTGTGGAGTAAATTACATAGTTAACCGATTATTCCCACAAAACTTAATGACAATGCTCATAAGGGTCGAACACCATTCTAACTTGCAACTATCCATATAAATCATTTGCATTTTTTTCTGTTTATCCACATATTTGTTTAAATAAACAAATGGTAAACATTCTATCTAGTTAAGAATAGATAGACACCCACTTTAAAATAATTACTATTTACTTTATTTCTTAAAAAATATAAATATAACATTCCTTTTTTTTTTGCAATATATTTGACAAATGAATAAAAACTTATAAATAAATAATTATTTTTACTTCATTATATAATTTCAATCTAATTAAAATAATAATATCATATGTTCCTCGGGCCATAAAAATGTATTCTCATTACTATATGATAAAAAAAGTATAGTTTATTAAAACTAGACTGCACAAAATAGCTTTATCTAGATGAAACAGTGTCTAAATGATCAAGGAAGTCTTTTATTGAAATATCACATGCCTCCCTTTTTATTACTCTACCATTCCTGGTTTTCTCACCTATTGGTATGGGTTCAGTCGCATCTCTTCCTTTCTCACCCTTCTCTTTTGGGTAATCTAAGCTTGCTAGCTTGATTTTTATACATTTTTCCTTATTTTGTTTCTTTATTAATTGGTACTCTAAACTGTAGTTTGCTGTGTCTTAGATAAGAGGGTTAGGCATATTTTGGGGTATTTTTACTGAATGTGATTTTATTTATGTTTACCTAATAAATTTCCAGTATTTGTCTTATTCTTAAAAAAGGCAGAGAGCTGAAATTTTATTTAATGGTATTTAGACACAAAATAATACTTTATTGAAATCTTTATAAATGAAAGTATTAGATAATCTTGTTAATTTTAATTTGAAACATTGTATCAAATATATCATCATCATCATCAACTGTTTCCAGCCTGTGGCCGGGTCAGTTTAGTAAAAGGCCTCCATCTTCCTCTATCCTTCCACCACTCTTACTCCTTTAATTTCTTCCATCATTCTCCTCTCACATTTTCTGTTATCTGCTCCTCCCATCTCTTTCTTGGCCTCCTCTGCAGTATATTTCCCACATACTTCATTTCCAACATTTTCTTCAGCGTCCTCTCTTTTTCCATCCTCATTACATGACCATACCATCTCAGTGTTGCTTCCTCTACTGTATCATGTACTCCCTGTACCCCAACTCTTCCTCAGATAACTTCATTCCTAATCTTGTTTCCCCCTCGTGACAGCTAACATACTCTTCACAAACTTCATTACCAGGGCCTCCACTTTAAAATGTATCAATGTCATCAAATAAATTAAGGGATTAGTTACTATAATATAATTTGGAAATGTATAACAACAATTGTTTTGTGTCATTTTCAATAATCTATATAACACATTGTTAAAGTAATTATAATATAATTAATACAATCCACAGATATTGGGGCCAATCATTCTACTGTTTGAAACCATTTTTTAAACATGACACTTTTAAGACTCTTGATCAGTTAGAAAGTGTAATTCTGTCAGGCATGCCTTGATTGTTCATTAAAGTCAATGACTAAAATATTTATTAATAAATGATTCTGCAAAATAATTCTTTTTAGTCATTGGTATTGCCTACCATAAATAGAAGTTAGTACCAATTTTTCATAAAATTATTTTTTGAGAACCTCATCTAATACTTGGCATGAAGTGAAATAATGTTTTTAAAAATAATAAAATGATTTAATTCAGTAATGAAAATGTGGTTTGAATGAGATATCTAAGAAATATATGTTGGCAAACTCCCTATGGGCAGTCGGTAATGAATGGGTGCTGAAGAAATGTGGTTTGAAAGGGAATCCAATAAGTCATATTGAAAGAAGCGTCTTACATTGGTTTGTGCATGTTGAGAGGATGAGTGTGGATTGAGTGACGAAGCAAATATATGAAGGTAGAGTGAGAGGATCAAAATGGAGTGGGCCATGTAAGACATGACTAAATGGCATAGACAAATGTATGAAAAGAAGAACATTAAGAGTTTAAAGAATAAAAGATACCGGTTCATGGATTTTGTTGAAGCGAAATAAATATGCGAGGATGTGGAAGTGTGGAGAAAGCTAGTGAGGATGGATTAAGTACGAAGTTGTTTTTCTAGCTACATGCACAGTTATTGCCTACATGAAGATATGTTTAAATGCTGAATAAACTTTTAGAGAGAGTCAACTTAATTCATATTTTCTGTATTTGAAATTCATTGTTGTACTTTAGGCCAAGTTTTTAACACTTATGTTTTCATTAGTTGTTCTCAACACACATCTATTCATATGATTGTTCAACCAAGTGTTATTTACTATACCATACATATTTAATGAACTAACATAATAACTTGTTATTCCATTGGTTTTGAGATTGTTTGTTTGGTCTACTCAGGTGTTGGATGAGTGGGCGGGAAGAATATATTGTGGTTGTAGGGGAGGTGTGTGTGAGGATAAGGTATATATAGAGAGAGAGGTCTTGACTAGTGGGGGTGTGAGGGTTGGGTTAGTCAGAGAGAAGGGATTGGAGGGGGGTGTAATAAGGTTTGTTTTGAAAAAGGGAAGTGAAGAGGAGGGGAGAGCAGCCCGAATGTTTCATGGTTCATGGGTGCTGGATCTGGGAGAGAGGGGAAGATTGAGAGTCTGTAATAACACTAGTGAAAATTGTTTAAAGACATGTTTTTGAAGTTCAAGGGTAATCATTGTGATGATTTTATTTTAACGTTTCAAATTGCCAAACCATAATATAAGCAATTTTTATAGTGTCTCTTACATTGGTATTTTCCCTCATTTCTTTCTTAACTCTATGTTTCCCTAATTCTAATCTATGTATAAAATATCCTTCATGCTAAATTACTAATTTATGATACAAAGTTAATTTTATATGCAGCATCACACTTGAAAGAAACATTTTAATAAGTTTTCGGGAGCGTCTTTGAGTCCTGGGGCCTTGCTGCCCTCTCTAGGTAGGGGAGAAGGAACTACCTCTATAGCGTGCGATCTGTCTGTCGCAGCAACCGACCACGCCAGCTCGGTCACTCACGTTTGGCGGGCCTCTGTTTGGGGATGGTCGCCAGAATGTCGCGTAATAAACTTGTTATCTGCACCTCTTTTCACACTTTCAATTTGTTTTGCCTTGACTGAAATATTGACAATTAATAATGTATGGGTATTAATCTCCACCCTGTTGATTTTTCCTAATTTATTTTACACACTGCATTAGCCTAAGTGTGTATAACCCGAACGGGTAGTAAGACGCGGTGCTAATAATAATTTTACACACTGCCTCAACACAAATGGGAATTTACTTCTTCCAAGTTCTACCATTTTAAGTATTCGAATAGCCTCGGTAGGATGACTAAATTGTATCCTCTTGGAATGGTCTCCATTCTGTCCTCTCCAACCTTTTTTCAAATAAACAACACTAATGAAAATCCTGCATTATATCCATTCTAACAGGTCTTTATTCTGACATTCATCAAACAAACAACTCTTTTTAAAGTCCTGCATTATATTCACAAAAGAAGTATCAAAGGTCGAGTCCACTTCATCATACCTTGGCAGGAGGATAGAAGAAAAAACAAAACTCTGAATTATTAGTCCAGCACACAACCAATAGATGGAAACCGAAATATCAAACAAAAATTCATTCACAAATGCCGGACTTTTAACTCATCCATAGATAAGATATAGCAAATTTAATTAGTCTAATCACTGGCAATAGAAAAATTACCGGGCTATTTTTATTTTATTCTCTGTACAAACTATAAAAATTATAATATTGAAGAAATTTCAGGATTTTAATGGAAAATGTATATTTTACATACTCCTATTTTTCAATAGATTTTTAAGCATCATCTCTTACTATTCTTAATTTATATATAAATACACACTCGTGAGCACACACACACTTACACAATTACACTTATATGAACTTCCCATCTAACCTGAGTGTCTATTGTATTTCTTCTTATGTACTACCAAGTGTATTTTTCTACCTAAACTTAGCATATAACTTTTTTTTCTACTATGTTCAGGTTAAAATTGATCAACTTTGATGTTTGTGTTGATTTTTGCATAATTTTATCTTATACTTGATATTTATTAATATATTAATTTTACTCCAAGCTTGATCTTAATACTTAAGGCTGATCTTGCTAGTTACTCCAAGGCTATTTGGAAAACCAATATTGAATTGAAATATTTTGTGTAAACATGCCTCTAAATTATGATGATTATTATATTGATGACGATTGAATTGAGTAATGTACTAGTGATATTTAGTAATTATAATAGAATTTTCAAATTATGGACAAAAAAGAAATTGTAATGTTTCTATTAAATTTTCCCCATTATAATCGTTTTAATTAATATTCATAGAAGATTTTATTTTGTCATTGCTATTGCTTAACATTGTTATTTTGATCGTTTTTGGTTAGATTTTGTGAACGATTTTTGATGACCCACGCTATTTTTTTATTTGATACAAACTTATAATTTTGACGAAATGAGTGAAAGGAGGACCTTCTTGACGCTCATGAAGAAGTACGAGATCATCCAGGAAGTGGATGAGAAGAAGGTTACAAAGACGGAGATTGCGCGGCGGCATGGCATCCCGAAGTCGACACTTTTCACTATTCTCAAAATGAGAAAAGAAATTGTGAATGCAGTGCAGAAGGAATGCCACAATATAAAGGCCAAATATTTGAAGGGTGTGATGCACGCGAATCTGGAGCAGGCTATGTTGGAGTGGTTCAGCCAGCATAGAGCGCAAAACGTGCCTATAAACGGACCGATGATGCAGAGGAAGGCTGATGAATTTGCCCTGAGGTTGGGTATAAAAAACTTTAAGTGTTCACGTGGGTGGGTAGAGCGTTTCAAAGTGTGTCACAGAATAGCCAGCCCCAAGGTCGTCGGTGAAAGCGCATTGGTGGACCCAACACCAGCGAGGGATTGGATACCCTTGCTCCAAAACATCCTTAGGCGCTCTCAGCCTCAAGATGTATACAACGCTGACGAGCTGGGGATGTTCTACAACCTCATGCCAGATCACACACTTGCTGTGAAAGGGGATAAGTGCAAAGGTGCAAAGAGAAGCAAGGAGCGCCTCACCGTCCTTCTGTGCTGCAACATGGACGGCAGCGATAAGATGAAGCCCCTCGTGATCGGGAAGTTCAAGAAAACCCGCGGTTTCAAGGGCAACATCCTACCTTGTGACTATGATTCTAATACGAAGGCATGGATGACCTCGGGGGTGTTCACGAGGTGGCTTCAAGGCTTTGATTCGAAGATGGACGCCGCAAATAGAAAAGTCGTGCTCTTTGTCGACACTTGCCCTGCACATCCTACTCTCGACAAACTCAGGAACATTGAGCTGGTGTTTCTGCCAAAAAACACCACCACTATGCTTCAGCCCCTGGACCAGGGAATAATCCAGCAAGTGAAGGTTAAGTTCCACGAGATGCTTTTGCGGAGTATGGTGTGGAATCTTGACACGGGCAAGGAGGTCAAAAATTGGGATGTGTTCAGGGCCATGGAAGGAATCGTCGCCAGTTGAAGGGGCGTGAAACCAGCGGTGATCACCAACTGCTTCCTACACGCCCACTTTGTTTTACCAGTTGACGAAGATGCTGCCGTCCATGTGCTTCCTACCGCTGCCAGCGCCGAGGACCCAAACGACCCACCACCAGTGGACGCCAATTCCCAGCCAGGCCCCTCCACAGAACTGCAGGTAGGCCCCTCCCCCCTGACTTTCACTCGGCCGTGCGATGAAGAAACGTGGCAGAGATTAGCCCCAGACTGCACGTATGAGGAGTACATAGCAGCAGACGATGACATCACAGTTTGGGGCACCCTCGACCACGCCTATATAATCAGGGACCAGCAGGAGTCCAGCGATGAAGAGGGGGAGGAAGGGAGGGAAGAAGAGCCTGAAGAAATCCCCACAATGAAAGATGTTCTAAAAGCTGGGGACATCTACTCAAGAGCACTTAAGCGCCAGGGAGCTAGTGAAGATCTGTGGTCCCATTTCTATAATTTGAAAGACTTTGTCGAGAAAACTGGCGCTAAGAAAAAGCAGGCCTCCATAATGGACTTCTTCAAGAAATAGGTAGGTTTTATTTTATTTACTTTTTCACGTGTTGTCTAAAAAATGCAATTCTAATAACGACCCTTTTCCAGGGAACCGTGAAAGGTCATAGAATCGAGAGTTGACTGTAATAACAATAATATGTACATATAAAATTTTAACAAATAAATATTATGTATTAAAAATGTAGGAATGGTGTAAAACTGTATACATTATTATTATTATTATTTATTACTATTATTACCATTACCCGTTCGGGTTATACGCACTTACTCTAATGTGTACTGGTAGGGTGATTGTGAGATGAAATGGAGGACCTACAGTTTAACGTGGGATCCGAACCACGGTGGAGGCCTGGCAGAAAACTGTATAAAGATGTCCAACTAGAGTTAAGTGCAGAAATAAAGCTGTCTCAGAAAATATACTAGGTCATTTTCTAATTGTCAACAGACTGAGCTTCCTTGTCTCTCCTCCACCCCTCTCCCCTCCTCTGCCCCATTCAAGAAACATCTGGGCTGCCAAAAACCTTCCTAACCCCTCAGCAGCAACCTCTCTGTCAGCCCCTCTCCCCTCCTCTCTCTCTCTCTCTCTCACACACACACAACC
>CABEEJ010003234.1:55117-86998 GCA_901482245.1 Timema douglasi
CCCCCCCCCGACCCCATAATCTCCAGCGTCGCCAACCCTATGAGACCTGACCCAATTCCCACCTCCTATAAACTGAAGCCCATACCCATCCTTCCCTTCTCGCCACCTACAAGGGACTCCCTACCGCACATCCCAGGAAAACTCACATCTGATGCCTGAAAGACCCCAAACTGCAAACAAAACTCTTCTCCCTGAGATTTGACCTCTCCTCTCTGATCGCTCCCCTCCCACCCATCCGCTGCCATTTCCTGTTTCATAGAGCAGACCTCCTCCTCCACCAACGCTGATCTTACAGCATCTATCACTGTTCCTACTGCAAGGAAAGAATCCCTCCTGCCATTTGGAAACATCCTCCACAAACCCACATTTAAGCTGGTACACCATATCCTGCCTCACCGAGAAGGAAGAAAAAAAAATACAACTAGAGCCACAGACTCGTCCAGCCCTCTGCCAGCAGCTGACCCCCGAGCAGAATCGGACAAAAAAAACAGCCGGACTTAAGATCCCCAAAAGCTTCTTCATATTACCCACAATCAAACCAATAGATTAAAACCAACGGACACATATAGATCGACTGAGAAGAAAAGCCGCAACAAGTGGACGAATCGTCGATTAGCGGTATTAATAGCGGCGTTAATATGTTGTGCCAGTATTTGGATATGTTTATTTGGTTTATTTCCCCAAACTTAATAAAATCAAATGCTCTGCTTCCATTCTTGTTTGCTCTTTTTAGTTGTATTTTATTAATTGATTGGTAACCATCTGTGGCTCTGTTACCATTCTTGTGCTCTAGTTCTACTATTATTTCTTTCTGCTCTGTTCATGTGTAAATAATATGAGCACAGAGACAAAGTCTATGGCTGTAATTTATTAATCATGGACTGGCTATACCAAAGAGACAGGGCTCATTCCTTCCACTTTGTCTTGTCAGTCAAGGTCACGTTGTTTACTTCAGCTCACATACAACCTTTCACTTTGATTGACTGAGGCAGACTATCTGCTCACTTGCCGACTCGATCCAACATCACACAACACCATAATAGAAGTTTCTGAGAACAACTGTGAACACTGTACAATACACTAGAAAAAAACAACATTTTTATGCATAAATGTATTGAAATAATGTTATTAAGATAAGAATTGAATCCCTGTAATTTAGTGTTTTAATATTAACATAAATTTTACTCTACAGATTACTGTTTACTTGGGTAAAAGAGACTTCGTTGACCACATCACTCATGTTGATCCAATAGGTGAGACTTTTCTTAAGATTAACATTTAACAAGTATCCATATGTATTTGTTGATATTTTTGTTGAATAAACTCTCTATATTTTTTTTTAAGTTAGCTCAATTTAATATATAGTGCACTCTTAAGCCTAATTTAATTATTTATTTTGATTTTATAGAAACACTCTGCCTAGTAACGTTTTGCAACTAAAATGTATATCTTTAAATTTGTTAGATTACCTTAAGGACGAACATTTTTAAAGTATTAAAATATGAATGTTATGTGTGACTTCCAGCATTGGCAGGTCATTATATTCATTTTACAGGTTTCATAATCAAAACTTTATTTAAAATGTTACAGATAAAGAACATATGACTCGGTGTAGTACAACTACATGCTAGTAGTTCATGGTTTTTTAAACATTTAAATAATGTTATTTCTTAGTAGGTATGATCATAGATCACGCTATTAAAGTATATTCCATTCACGGTAGGAATTGACTTCTGAAAGGCCTTTTTCCCTACCATAAATCTACTATAAAGTAGGATATTGGTAGGAAAAAAGACCTTTCAGAGAGTAATTCCTACCGTGAATGGAATATAGTCATGAGGACATAGGGATTTTATTTACTTTTTATTTTAATTGACATTAATACTATTACACTAAATGTAGTACTGGTACCTATATTTTTTTAAAGCATAAAATAGCCTTTTCTATAATTAAATAAAAGTTTATGCCTCACCACTGAAATAAGCTATTTATACATTACTAGATGATTTTTTATTTATTATTAAATTACTGCCACTGCCCAATCTAGTCATTATTTGTGTTAGGACAGATTATTCATACATTAAAATTCACTTTATTTCCCTTTTAAATCTTCAGATGGAGTAGTTTTAATTGAACCAGACTATGTTAAAGATCGAAGAGTGTTTGGACATGTACTAGCAGCATTTCGTTACGGTCGTGAAGATCTGGATGTTTTGGGTCTAACATTTCGTAAAGACTTATATCTGGCTGCAGAACAAATCTTTCCTCAGGATGTTATAACTTCCAAGAGGCCACTCACAAGGCTACAGGTAATGTTGTCACTTTATTCATTATTGCTAATGAATTTGACTTTCTTATTATTTTAACGTTTGTATTAGAAAACGTTTATAATTTATTGCATGAAATAAATAATACTTAATAGATTAAGTAATATTTTACTTGATAAATTTCCAAAAAATGGTATCTTGCTATCTTATAAAAATGATACTAAAAAAATTTCAAATTTATCCACAAGATAACTAAATACTTAAATTGAAAATATGAAAATAATTAACATTTAATTCAGGTTACTCAGACTTTAACAAATACTCAATGGTCTCAATATTTTGTGTTAATTTAAACATGTATTTTTCAATTATTTCAAGCGCAAATAACATCTGGTTATCTAAATGCTCAATTGGAACTTTTTTCAATAAAATTTCCAGAATGTCCAGGTTATGAAAGACTCATGGTAATAAACAAAGTAAATGTCAGTGTATTTATATTTACTCACTCTACCCATCCTTTCTCCTTAGACAAAGCTTATGGTATTTTTATTTGGATTTTATCACCATGTCATCTTCATCGCCAACCATTCTAACTGCAAACTCAGTGAATATTCAATATAATTAAAATCATAAACATTTTCAGTTTATGATGTACACATTCTGGCAATTGAATAGGTTTTTTGCTTTTTTTATTAATGATTTAGAGTCAAGACTTGTTTGGAAACATCATCAGATTTATCACTCTAGTGCCTTTTAAGATAATTTATATTAATATTATCTCAATATAATGGTCATATTTTATAGTCTCTTCTGTTTACTTAAATTACAAGGACCTTCTTATACTGTTTTATTTCTTGTTTCATAAAGTCTCATGAATGTTTTCAAAACAATATAGATCCTAAAATGTATGGTTTGTATGCTTTATATATTTCAAAAATGTATTTATGGTTGATATTGTGTCTACCCTGCTCCTTATTCCATAAGTTCCTGTCAAGATGGCTTTGGGAGTCAGAGGTTTTGAAATTGGAACAGGGAATTTGGAGAATGGATTAAGTTAGCCTGTTAGATATTTAGTTTAGTGTCTGTATTGGGTCAAGTTACAATGGATGAATAGGTAAGGTAGGTATGGCCGCCGATAGCCTGATAGTGTCCAAGCATGACTAGCTCTGAGCTACCTCTTGCTCATTAGCCCATTTGTCCTTGGTACGGTTCCAGGCACACCTCCACTAACCCACGAGAGCAATTCCAGTAACACAACTCATGAATGACACTATCCAAGAGCAACTGTCCCATTCTCAGCGCGTCACCATTTTGAGTTTTATCTCCCACTCATTGTGTAACTCGAATGGGTAGTGAGACGCAGTGCCTAGAAAAAAACCCTCCCACTTTCATCCACAAACCAATTGGGATAAAGCTATATAATTCCCAAGTGAGTTAAAACTGCTGAATAGTAGTTCTCAAAGTGAACTAGCTGCAATCAGTGTAAAGTGTGTGTGTGCTACACTCATCCATACCTGTTGAGCTTCTAGATGCTCGGGTTACAGTCAGCTTGTACACCACTCTTGACCTTCCAGCTTAAAAAAACATGATAGTGGATACAAAAAGGTTGAAATGAATAACACAAAGTTGAGTACATTACGTTATTATATGTTTTTGTTAGTTTCAAATTGGTAGTACAATCAGGAGTTGTAAGAAAAAACCTCATATGAAGAATTGAAGAGCTTACCACAATTCACATTAAATGTTTCTTTTTTACATTCTCAAAATTTCAAGAGGTTTGTCTTTGAATAGGTAGTGCTGCCAGTTTGTAATCTCTGCTGTATACCTTATTTATTAACTCTTTCACTGCTATAGCCGTTTATAAACATTCATGGTATTTTGAATTGAATATGCTATTAATGTTTATAAACTATTTCGAATTTCATTCACCATGCTAAATACATTTATAAATGTACGGCTCTCTAACTTTCTGTATTGCTAACACCATCTATTGGCTTTACTTTGGAACTATTATGAATTATTTACTGTGTTCTTGTATACATTTCTCATCGAACGGATGGATATTCAACGCCGATCAAGCAACTGTTTACTATGTAATGCATTTCAGGTCATGTTTTTTTTTGTTCATATTAATAGTTTAGGAGATATTTATGAATTCTTTCAGTATATTTTTATAAATATATTTTCAATAGTTACATAGCTTAGGTTTAAGAGAACATTTATAGTTATAAAATAGTTGAAAATTAAGCAAAAAATTACTTCAGTTCCAAGATTTTCCTAATTCAGCACAGGCAGGTATACAGGTACTTTCCAAATTTAGTAGTGAAAGGGTTAATATCTAACAATTTATGTTAAATAGAATATACATATGCTCACAAAATTGTCTTAGTTGTACAAACATATTTATTCTTAATATGATTTCAGGAATCTATTTCTTCATAAATGGGATAACTTTATTATTGACTCAACAATTTGTTTCTTTAAAATTGTAATATTGACTATTTATTCATTACCTTCTATTCATTCTGCTTCTTAAAAAACATAATTACTTGTTAAAACTCTTGAGTAACTGGTAGAAACCCACTTTTAACTTCTTGAGCATATTAATAACATTTTTATTCTTCCAAATGCATATATCCGTTCCAGAAATTTAGGGATTAATACCAACCAATATGTTGGAATTTCTTAATGTTCAAAATATTTTGATCTGTTGGTTAATATGAGTTTAAAAACATCATTTTATTTTAGGGGCTGTAAGTACTATTAAAAGTAAAATAAATATTAATGAAATAATAATACATCTTTCTAAATAAAGTTGAAAAATGACACCTGGAAACAGGAACTCAACTTTAGACTGGGAGTTTTTTTCAACTATATTTAATTTAATCAAAATACATACCTCGAGATGGCTGTATCTATAACCAAAGTGCATTTCCACCTATTTTAAATAATAAATAAATAAATAACCCACATTGGTGGTCGCTTAGTCTAACTTGTTACTTTTGTGTTCGACTGAATTGCCAGGGATGGTGAGATCTGGGTTTGAATCCCAGTAGAATATTCTTAGGGTGGCTGCACATAATTAGTCCCCACTTTCCCTGCACATTAAGTGAAACATTTCCTCAAAAATTATATTTTTATCATTCCTACTCAATAAGTGTAATTAATGTATGTGTATAACCTGAATGAGTATTACGATATCATGAAGAAAACAAAATAAACCATTTCATGCTACTAAGTTTTGTAAATACACTATACATCAAGTTAATTTTGTATGAATATTATTAAAACACACATTATGTTTACTCTTTGAAAATTTTATCAATGTAGAGAACCTGGAGAGCTAATAATAATAATAATAATAATAATAATAATAATAATAATAATAATAATAATGTGATAGTCTTATTTTTTTATGCAGCACATATGTTTACAAGAAATTTGAATATTATTTTCCTCACTTAGGAACGACTTATAAAAAAGCTGGGCCCTTACGCATATCCATTTTATTTTGAGCTACCACCTCATTGCCCTGCCTCAGTAACATTGCAGCCCGCACCAGGTGATACAGGCAAACCATGTGGGGTGGACTATGAACTAAAAGCATTTGTTGGTGAATCACAAGATGACAAGCCACACAAAAGGTATGGATAGACTCAATTTTTTAAAATGTTTTTTTATCAAGTGTATGATTATTATTTGTTCCTATTTGTTAAAATGTATTTTTTAGATTGTATACATATTCCAATAGTCTCTAGAAATGTTTGGATTCACATATACTATCTGATGCAAAAAACTAACTTAATGCATTTTACTTATTCTGTCATTAGGAATTCAGTTCGTTTGGCAATTCGTAAGATAATGTATGCGCCAAGTAAACAAGGGGAACAACCATCGGTAGAAGTTAGTAAAGAATTTATGATGAGTCCAAATAAATTGCACCTTGAAGCTTCACTTGACAAAGAGGTAAATACTTATTGAACTATTACTTCTAATATTTGAAACAATACAATGTGTTATTTTGCAACAAAATATTTTGATTTTAATTCAAACAAATTTGTCTTGGCATTGATAACCATCTAACCTTTGCTACAAATATAATTATGTCACCTTTTAACAAATTATTTTGAAACAAATACTTTATATATATATATATATATATATATACATATATGTGTGTGTAAAAAATATTTTTAAAAGAGTTCAATATATTGATTATTTTCTATTATTAATACTGGGTCCATTTTATTTGCCATTTATAAACATAAGGTAACTAAATTATATTTTATGAAAATTGTTGCCCAAGTTCAATAATATAAATCCATTGCACCCACATTTTTACATGGTCTTTAAATTACCAAGAATTATACATTACATCAATTTTTCTTTGGGGTTAAGTCAATATTATTGTGTGAAATTTCCATCCAACTAGAGCTATAAGAAAAATGGCCACAGCAACTTAAAATATTTCAACAATATATCCATTTTATTGTGAGAGTAACATTTTTGACCATCTAATCATTAAACCAAATGTAAATATTATAGTATTTTTCAAGTAAACAAAAAATCTGAATAAGTATACTTTGTAAAAATTAACTTGGTATCTTTTAAAATTTCTGTAATTCAAAATGTAAACTTATTCAAATCTTAAAAAAGTCCTGTAATACTAAGCTTGTCATCTTTATTATGCTGAATTCATTCTAAGGTTCTGGCTTTAATGTGTTACCTTTCAAAAGAAAATGGTACACATAATGACTGCTTTCTCTGTTTACACTCTAGAGGTGTAGTTTTAATTATCATCTTAATTTCCTTGAGACTGTATATTAAATATTTTATCATTTTCTGATTTAATTCCATTGTAATAATTTATAAGACAATTTTAAATATTTTATGTTTAGCACATTTGATGAGTACACGGCATTTATCACCAAAGTTGGAGACACCATTACTACTTTTTAATCAATTACAAACTCTTATATAAAGGTTTATGAGTGCGCATTATGTCAATTATTATGTTCAAATATTCATATGTCTTTGCACTTGTCTGCTACATAGTCAGCATTTGTACTTTATGGATAAGCTGTGAAGATTAATTAGAAACTCACAGGTGATTTATAGAAAACCAATTAAAAATATTTAGATTCATTTTGATTTTAATTCACTTTTGAAACATTATTGGAAAAATCTATAGAATATTAATTTGAATAAGGAAAATTAACTGGCTCTTGATTATGAAAGTAAATATGTATCTAAATACTTAATAGTATCATAAAGATACATTTATCATTCAACTTCATAAATCTATATTATTTTTTTCTAGTTGTATCACCATGGAGAAAATATTGCTGTCAATGTCCACATAGCTAACAATTCTAATAGAACAGTAAAAAAAATAAAAGTGTCTGGTAAGTAATTATTTATATTGTATAATACCTGTGATGTTTATGGTGAACAAACTCATAAAATGATCTAAAACTAAAATATAGTTTTTAAAGTAGTTTTGTTCAATCTTAAAATTGATTTTATATATATTTTAGCATTGTGTCGTAATACATGTTCAGGCTATACGAATATGTAAACATTACACTAATGCGCTATGGATTAGGAAGAGGAGGTGTACCCGCATTTGCATGAAGAAAGAGTTGAAAACTGTTTAGGAAAAATCACCCTCAGTAAACTCGGCCACGACTCGAGCCCCAGTCTCACTGTCATTGTCAGGCTAGTCTATTGCGAGAGTGGATTCTATTTTTACAATTCGGAAATGTTAAACCTGTTTGACATGTTACTGGTTTAATTCGATTTGAATTCTTTAAAAAAATAGGCATTATTTTAGCCCTTATAGCTACTTGTTAAAAGAAAATCTTGAAGCCCATTCATTTAGTTTATTTACAAATTGCACTAATCAACTATGGTGATTATTACTAAATTAGCTGTGCTGATTACAAAAACTCGTCCACTCTTTTGCCATCATCCTCATATTTCAAGTTATAGCATTATATGTCATGCATTTAAACTCCCCATGCTGCACTATGAAATACTAAAATAAGATAAAAATGCAATACCACTAACGAATATTTCTTCATCTGGTTATGTAATCTTTGCATAGCCCACAACCCAGATGCAGTGTGTATGTGTTGTTTATTTGGATTACTAAACTCCTACCTAGATAAATTGTCTTTAAATTTTACTTAAGAAACACCGTAATCGACATAATAATCACCAAGTACGATTAATTGGTGATGCACTAATAATCGCCCAATAATGATTCATCGGTATCCTCATCTGTACACCCCTAGTACATTCCCTTTAGTCAGTAGATGCTGTTGACACAGGAAATAAACCTTTCTTTTATTAGCTGTCAAGTATTCTTGTTTGAAAAGGCAATAGTCACGCATAAACGATTTCTATCTCCCTTTAAAAGGTTCCATCTTTAATATGTCTTGATAAAAGGCTTCTGCTTGTTTACCGTTTCCTATACCAAAATTGGGAGTAACTAAACTAAAATGCTGGTCCAGAAGGCACATTTTAACAACATTTGAAAGCCTATTAGTTACTTTTTAAGAGGTTTTGTGTTAAAATGTAACTATTTTGGAGATCTCATTCGGTGGCCACATGAGCTAAGACATCACTTTTATGTTAGACTAGACAGCTGATGACAGGGAGATTGGGGTTAAAATTCTAATCATATGTACTGATGGCTGTTTTTCCAAAATGGGTTTTCCCCTCTCCCTCCACACAAATGTGGGTAAACCTACTTTCAATTAACCCTTCCTCAAACCTAATTCACAAGCATAATTAGTACACCTGCATATAATCTGAACAGGTAGTAATACACAGTGTTAAAAAACACTATATTAGAAATATATGTTGACTAGAAAATCTTGAAAATGTAAAAACTATTTCCATCTTTAACAACTATTTCCATCTTTAACTATTTTCTCAGGGAGATTTAACTTTTCATCAGAGGTTAGGCTATGCATCTTTTTTCTTGATATGAGATCCAATAAGTATTCTTGTTTAATTTTTAACATCAGTTAAACCAGGAAACACCCTTTTCAAACACTTGACTCTATAACTTGTTTTGCCTATTTTCTTTACTAAGTTAGTAATGTCTTAATTTAATATGTAAAAGTATAAGAAACATGCCTTGTGAGTCAACTGGTGATCCAAACTATTCATTCTGTTGCCTTTTAAAACACCAATGGGAAGTGAAACTACTCTTTTGGTTTATTAGAACACAGATTACTTTAAATTGCCACAAAAATGTCACTAATGTTACTTGTACTTGAAGACTTTGATAATTTGAGACAAATTTTATAATGCTTCCTTTATAACATCAGCATGGTCAACTGGTATTGAAGAAAGATCATTATCATTGTTCACTAATATTGATTTTCAAGTTTCTCTAGACTAGTTTATGAATAAGCCCCAATCATTCTGATATTAATTAGCTTACTTCACTGCATGTACACTAGTAAAATATGTTAAACAGGGTGTCCAGCGACCTGGAAAACAAGGAAAAGTCAGGGAATTTGATCAAATTTCTGAAATTTTCACACATTAATTAAAATAATGCAAAACTTTCATTTACAATAGTCAAAATAACACTTTTCTTCCAGTTAATAGTCACTATGAATTTCTTTAAACACAGTTGAGCATACTAATCTGAATTCTCAGTGTCAACATGTGATTCTTGTTTCATCTTTTCAACACACACTCTGCATGTTTTAGTCAAAGTTGAGCTATGCTTGTATGATAATCCGATTATGCTAATGAAAGAAGAAACTAAAAAAGAATGTGTTTCACAACAATTTTAAACTATATTGGTGTATTCAATAAGATCTAATTTAATTCTAACTTAGATTTCATCACACTATTGCCCATTGTTTTAGAGTGAAACTCTTTAACTCCATCATAGAGTGACACAATTTCAGATGATGTATGTGTATAGAAATAGTATTAAATTAAATTGCGATCTTAATAAATTAATGTTTTTAATATATAGTATGGGTTATTGTCAAATTGAGGGACAATTTATGTCTCCTGCCTATATAAATACTTTGTTATTTTTTTAAAAAAGCAACACATTTTTTAGGAGAATAAAGTGTATAAAACTTTGATAGAAACGTTTAAATATGATAATATTAAAAACAAATTAGACCAAATAATTATTAAAAGTCCCTTTCATTACCTCGCTAACTGTCCCCACCTTGTAATTTCAAAGTCTTAAGTTCTATACAAAAATAAAGAAAAAGAGTAAAATATATATATAACCACTGTAAAATATTCCCTTAATACTGTTATTTTCGTTTGAAAAATCCATTTTGATAAATTATTCATGAGTTTTGACATTTTAATCAGTGTTTGTTTGTCCCCAAGTAACACACTGGACAAACTCGTTATTTTGAATTTGGGGCTGAAACGTTCCAGAATGCTTTGCTGTTCCCCATTAGCCGTGGCGTGTTGTTTGTCCTGTACCTACTAGTTCTTGTTATTTAATTGGTAAAAAGTTTGTTTGACATTATTCAATCAACGTACGAAAATTCAGGTAAATAGTATAGAGTATGTTAGTTGCAAATCACTTTGCTAACGTTAATATCATTTGGAGTTTTGACATAACTAAGCCAATAACAGTTCAGTTGAACGTAAATGGAGGCAGTAACTAACCTCAATGTTTGTTTGCTGCTTAATACTTATATTATATTTATGAAACACAAAAGTCCACCAAAAACATCACTTTGCTAACGTTGCTTGGTAACAAAAATGATATCACTTTGCTAACATTGCTTGATAACGAAACTGGTGTCTTTACCTCATTAACGTCAGTAAGGGGACGAAACTGGTGTCATCACCTCATTAACTTCAGTTAGGTGACTAAACTAATTATAGTCACGTAGCTCACGTTAGTAAAGTGAAATTTTCAATATAAATGCTGTTTTCCCAAACATCACTTCACTAATGCCTGCATCACTTCACTAATGACAATAAAATCACTTATTTCTTATTAGGTAATACTGGAGTAGAAATTGTTTAGATATAATACTAAAAAACACATAAACACATTTTTAAGGACAAGCTTTCACTGTCACAGACAGCTTCATCAGGTCAGGAGAGTAGGCTGATGCTTTTGGTTAAACTGTAAGGTTGACTGTCCACAGCTGACTGTTTTTCAGTTATGACATCACTGAATAGATAGCAGCACTATGAATAATGTTATATTGAATATAATCATTGAATAGATAGCAGCACTATGAATAATGTTATATTGAATCTAATAGTAAGTGTGCTGGTAGGAAGGAGAGGAATTATCTAAGGTTGAGGTTGGGGGCTTGTCTGGATTTGATGATATATTGATGGGCCAGTTCCCATATCCTTAATTGTGAAGGGTTGCATATTGCTTTGCTCAGGGATTTGACCCCCTTGGTTGTGTAACAGTTATTAAGGTCACAATTATGGGTTTCGGCATGTGCTGCTTCTCTTTATTTTTCATTTTTGTGTCATGTCGATGACCATTCATTCTCTTTCTTAGTGTTTCTGTTGTGAGACCAATGTACTGTGCTTGACACTGTGCTCTATACCACATAACCTAATTTCTTATTAACAGTCTTAGAATTTTTTTTTATATATTATCAACATTTGAGCTAATGAGAAATGCAAAACTTAATTTTCTTTGTATTTTGGAAAATTTAACATCACTAACACATGAATTTTGTATGATTCTTCACTTAAAAAATCCTAATTCTGATAGATTAATAAAAATGTATATATTTTTTATATTATTGTTAAAAAATATGTTATACTTAGTAAAAATACAAGTTTTATTTGGATTTTAGAAATTGTAACATATTTATGTGCGTTAGCAAAGTGGTGGATTATGGGTAGTCACTCTGTTAGAATTTTAAAAAATATATATTAAAAAGACATGAGAAAATTGTAAAATTGAGCTCTGCTGGTTTTATTGCTTCTTTGATACATTTGTGTAATCTGGCAATAAATGATACTTTTCCTGAAATTTTTAATTCTTTTAGTTTTGAATTTTCTATTTGTCCCTCAAATTGAGAATGACCCATATAGTGACTGTAAAAGTTGGAATTTGGCTCTGGAAAACCTGGAAAAGTCAGGAGGTTTTAAAATATAATTTGGCTGGACACCCTGTTAAAAGTTTTTTAATACATCTTTTGTAACCAGATAAACTTTTGTTTTTTTATCCATTAAATTTCACTATTTTAGCCACAATACCAGATGTTTTTTGTTTTCTGTTTGGATAAGAATAAATCATGCACAATATACTTGAGCTCTTTCATCCAGCGGCCGGGGTTCAATCCTCGGTCCCAGCACAGATTTATCTGATTACTGAACCCTTCCTTCACCTCTGACAAGACATCTTGTGAATGTGGGGAATGCCAGGCCTCCGCCGTGGTTCGGATTCCACGTTAAACTGTTGGTCCTCCATTTCATCTCACAATCACCCTACCATTACACATTACCGTAAGTGCATATAACCCGAACGGGTAGTAAGACGCGGTGCTAATAATAATAATCTTTCATCCAATATGGCTGTTGTTCTGCTTCTAAAATGTACAGCTTGTCTAGTGAGTAGACTTCCCCATTTAGGTGTTCAATTCAGAAATTTCTTCCCAATTATTAGGTGAAAACATAATTCATAAATCCTTTTAATATGGCACTTTTCTGGAGATAATGAAAGGTTGGGGTGTACAATAGCTTTATTATTTTTTGAGAATAAACTATTGACATTTTTAAAGCAAACATAGCAATCAAAAAGGATTGATTTGTTCCTGTCATATCATTGGTACTGCAAAAGGCATGTATGCTTTGTTGCCTGCTAGGCACTGGGCAAATTTGACTATGCATCTGGTGTAAGTTTAGTGTGGAGCCTAAATTTTATTTTGGTTGCCTAAAGGACATAATAAATACTCTTTGTTTTTTTAAATACTTTTGAATTTTTACTACTTTGGGATTTGGAAGTGATCCTCCTCAGGCATAACATAAAATATTAATGTGTTTATTGAATAACCACTTTTATTTTTTCAATGCAAACTGCAATTACATATGTTGAATCAGTGGTTCCCAAACCTTTTTGGTTCACGGTGCCCTTGGTTATCAGGATTTCTTCACTGCGCCCAAAGTCAGAACATATAACTACCTAACATTTGCACAGATTTCAAATTCACAAACCATTTATGTATAAAGTATTAAATAGGTACATATTTTGCTCAATCAAATCATTGAATAAATAAATCTTAATTAGTGGGACAGGTGAGCTTGTTGTTCACTGCACATCTTCTCAAATCTTGGAATCAAACTGGACACAGCCACTACTATTTCCTCTTACACGTTGATTTTTTAACGATTCTCGCTATTAATCACATTGGCCGCTGAAAACCCAACTTCGCACAAATATGATGTTGCAAATGGAATTAATATTAGCTGAGCATTACTACTTAGCAGCAAATTTTCACTTGGTTCAGTCTTAAAAAATCAAGGCCGTGGAGACAGCTATTTATAAACAAACATCAAGTACCGAGAAAGTTCAATAAATAACTAGAACAATCCATTCCTTATATTCAAATTGATGCACTGAGTGACCTACAGCTGTTCGCGCAATGGCCTGAGAAACCACTGTCCTCTAGACTGCTTTATACTAGAACAATCCAGAGTTATTAGACGACTATTAAAATTCTGGCATCAAATACTATATAATATTACTCTTCAGAAACGAAACTGTTAGTTGTTTGTACAACGTCCTTTAGATGACATTCCTAGCATCGTATCAACACATCGATGGTCAGGTTCTAAAACCACGTAGGCTCTCATTTCATTGAACATATTGGAATATTTCGCAGTGCCAGTTTGGGGACCACTGCGGTAAATGTTATTATTTCACAACACACTGCGTGTAGACTCTAACTTGTTCAGGATCAATGAGGCAATAGCAACATAGGAAAATATAACTTGTGTGTACATTTATAAAAACTAACTTTCACAGCCATAGGCAGCATCCCAACTTTAGAGACTGCCTGTGGCAGAGTGATCTGGTTTTTAAAAACATATTTTTATGTTTATTAGTCTCATATCCAAAAAATCTCCTTTCCTCATCTCTCAAGCAAGTGTGCTGGCTATCCTTCAAAATGTAATCAATTTGGCTAGTCTAACCTCTTGATATATTACAAATAGTATAGTTTTATCCTTTACCATGGAGATAAACATATTATTTTAAGAATTAAGTTTTATCTTATTTTTTAAGAAATGCTTAAATGTTAGTAGTTTTATCTATCGGTAGAATGTGTTGTTAAAATCAAAAAGCACACATAGCTCTTTTAGCCTATAAACATACTTTTTATAGTTTTATCATGGATACATGTTATGGTGGCTACAAAAAGGGGTAAACAGGAAAAACCCGGAAAAGTCGAGGAAATGTTTGATGTCAGGGAGAAAAAAAAACTTAAAGGGAATTTAATAAAAAAATAAATTTATTTGGGGAATTTAAATGCTTGACTAATTATTCTGCACCTTAACATTCAAACAAAAGTGGGAAATTTGGTTTATTCATGTAAACAAAATGCGTTGCTTGAATATATAAGTCTTAACATGAGAGGGGAAACAAGGTTCCCTTCTTAACACATTTACATAGCAGCACAAATAGTTTATAAAACATTAACCCTTTTAGTGCCACCCACGCCTATTCCAGAATTCGCGGGCGAAGAGTGCCAGAGGCCTGTTAGGTTTTGTGTGCAAAGAATGTAACAGCTCTTTCCTTTTTTTTAAGGGTTTGTGAGAAAATTCACCAAACCTTTATTTATGAAGTTATTATTTTGATTTTTCTATCATTTTAAGTCATATGTACTGTTATTTAAAAACAATAATTTAAAACAATCTAATTAAAATTATTTGATTTCTAAATTTAATATAAATTTAATTTCTTATGTAAACCAGCGTTGCACTTAGCACATTGAGTACATGACTATCCCATTGTAAATGTACTCAACTCCCATTTCCAATAACATCTATTTTCGGTTGACTTTTGTTGCCAACCTTATGTAAAATAAATGAGGGAAATGTTCTCTTTCCACTGATATATTACACTACTACATTATCTATCAGATAAAGCAAGAACTAGCTCAAATATGGAGAGCTGACCTTGTCAGCTTTGGCACTTTTAACAATGGTAGGCGGAGTCAATCAGTTCAGCTAGTGGCATTTTGGCGATAGTAGGCGGAGCTGATCAGATCGGCTCGTGGCACTAAAAGGGTTAAATACTGAATAGGGAACTTATAATAATGTTTATGTTTAGTACCACGTAGGATTGTTTTCAAAAAATATGTAATCCATTTAAAAGAGATTTCCATTCACAAAGAAAAGCTGAAAAAAAAGTTGAGTTGGCAATATTTGATGTTGTCTGGAAAATCTGGAGAAGTCAGGGAATTTTATAGTAAAAGTTTTGTGCCATCCTGTATATGCTTAAAGAAGAAGCCATTTTGCCTTCTTTAATTTTAATTTAGTCTTCTTCTGTGTAGTTTACATTGACATTTTCAACATGGCCATGCAAACAATTTTTCATTAAGACTTAATATTCTCCCATGATTAATGTTTCAAGATTTCAAGTAATTTAAATAAGCAATTTATTTCATTACTGTTTTTTTTAATCTATAGTTTTCCTTAATTATTTACTAGTCTTAAAAAGATTCCTGCAAACAAAATCATTGCCTAGGTGTATTAACTCTTGGAAATACAGATTAATTGGTTGGGGAGTTAAACAAATCTTATATTTAGTTGTTTTCTTACATACAAATTAAATTTTCACAAAAACTATATATTAAGAAGATATATATATATATATATATATAACCAACTATATTACTACAAACATTAGAAAATGTCAACTCAATATTGACCAAATAGATTTAATCAAATGGATTAAAATTAGCTTTCTCAAAATAGTATTTAGTTTGGTTATTAAATAATGTGGGATTTTAGGAAAAGGGTGAAACAAAATAAATTATTTAGCTATTTTTAATCAGCTAGCCTTTTATAGTTGTATATCAATAGTAAAACATTGTTCAGCATTTCAGCACATTGCCTCTTCTGTAGCTTGTCTACCTAGCAGCTTTCCAAGTTTGATTCTTTGTAGTGCTAAGAATATAAAACACTTTGAAATTATAATCTATTCTCTTTGCTAAACTAGTAAATTTACACTCTGTGATTTGTATATAATTCAACCTTTTACAATTACTTTGTCACATAGCACACTTGGCACTAAAAGGTTGCATATGTTACCTATGGTACTTGTAGTTTACTCTAATTTTAATTCATTACAGTGCACATTTTTACCATTTGGCTGCAAACCCGAACCAAGAAAACTTATTTAGAGCTACAACAGCCCCTAAAAGAAAAACTTTATTTTTCAAGATAGATTTTGTTGTTAAATAATAATAATAATTAATGAGGAATTTTTTTATTTTTGCATATACAGCCTAAGTAAATCTGAAAACATAATTTTTTCTAAATTAATATTTTGCTACAACTTGCAAGATAATAGAATGAACAATTATTTCAATGTGGCTCATATAAAATATGTTGTGTTTATCTCTTGTTTGCTCTAAGGTTTAGAGATAAGAAGTTTATATACTTGTATTACACACAAATTGTTATCCTGCTTGTTTAATTCAAAATGAAGTATATTTTTAAGTTTTTATTAATACTTTTATATTTTCATCTTATGCAGCCTACTGAAAAATCTCATTAGTCTATATGCTAAAATATTGTAGTGTTCATATTTTGATTTATTAAATTTGAGCTTCTAAACAAAAGCTGCAAATACCCGTATGCTTAAGATATTGAGACTATGAAATACCACATTAATTTAAGTACTCATTGAAGTTGTTAAGTCAATTAACTAGTACTATATGGACTACTTTCTCTAGACTTTAAAAGCTACATTATAGGACCTGAAAGATACAGTCCACAAATTTTGATGTTCTTTTACAGTGCGACAGTTTGCAGACATATGCTTGTTCTCGACTGCCCAGTATAAATGTACAGTTGCTGAAGCAGAGAGCGAGTAAGTTGAGAATTATTAATATTTTTAAAAACACACACACACCTCTCTTTACAGGGGGTGGTGGGGGGGGAGAGACCATTTCCAAATTCAATAGAGTAAAACAAGAATAACAGTTTCTCCCTATTCCTATCAATTATATTCACCGAATCAAAAGGTCAAACACTTATCCAGACAATGTTAAATAGTTTAAACTAATTGTTTGCAATAAATCGTGCATTAGTGTGAGCCTCATATTGCCTCTGTGTACAAGCTAATATTGTGATAAGGTTCCTTATAAAGTTGTAACTTGAATTCAAATATATTTTTCAACAGGAAATACAAACACAATAGCATGTTAATAAAATTAAATTTAAATTGTCTTAAAGTTGAAATTTTAATTTGCATAAAAAAATTTAATACTAATTTTATTAAATAATTTTAACAATATATCAAAATATAGTCAAACTCCCCTGACTAGAATTTCCAAGGGAATAAGTAAAAAGATTGAACAGGATTTTTTGTAATGGGCTCTTAGAATCCTACATTATACAATGCCAGTTAAAACAGTTCCCAAACCTTTTTTTAAATATTATTTTCGGGCTTACCTTCAACTTATTCAGCCTTGTCGCCTTTGAAGTACTCTCCTTCTTGGTTGATACATTGTTCCTAACGCCTTTTCCACTTCTTGAAGTATTCCTGATAGGTGTCTTTCTGGATCACTCATAGGGCTGTTTGCAACTTTTCCTTTGACTTTAGTCATATTGAATCTTATCATTTCAACACACATTTTGGTTTTGGTATCCCGAAAAACTCCACAGGGCCAGGTCAAGCATGTAGGAAGGCTGGAGAGACCGCATTCGTCTCAATTTTGGTGCTAAAGTCACAAATCAGCAATGTGTGTGCTGGTGTGTTGTCCTGATGAACACAAATTTGTTTTTACACAGCTCGGGCCTTTATTTTGACATTTTCTCTGACGCCTCAAACACTTTTAAGATAATACCACCAGTTTACTGTTTGTCCCTTTGGTAAAAACACTTGATGGAAAGTTTTAGTCCTCATTTGTGCAATCTACAAGTTTCTGACAGATCACAACATGATTTTTTTCTCTGAATCTGCCAAACTTTGCACCAACTTGATGAATTTCCAATTTTTCGCTCAGAATGCCATGACACAATCCTATTGAAATGTTGCACTAGTCCGCAATTTCTCAAACACTCAATCAAAGATTTGAATATCCTTTAACTCAAACATGTGTAACGTGAACGTCTTCAGTTGATGTTGAGGGCCGACCTGAACGTGGATGCTATCAGTTGACTTCTGACCTTTGAATCTCTTAAACCCTGCAAATGGCCTAACCACTGATCACATCATTTCATGTGTCTCCTTAAACATCTTTCCAAATTTGGTGCAACTTAGTTATCTCGGAATTAACAACACATACACAACAAGCTCCTAAACAAAATAATGCAGTGTGATGACTAATCACAATAGAATGATGAGGTAAATGGTATATTAATTGCTAGACTTGCCACCCAGTAGCACTGGCCACCGCACATTGCTACAACATCACGTTAGTGTACTAATTCAAAACTTAACGTTTTTAAACAGGTCTTGTAAAGTAATACAAAAGTTTAAAAACAAAATCCACAAAAAATCAGTATTGTATCTTGTTCCTATTCCTAAACCAGCTATATTTAAATATATTTATTTTTAAAATCTGTTATTTTAGACTAATAAGCTCATTGACATTTCCTAGTCCTCCATTTCTTAACAGTAGTTAAATCATTAAAACAAAGATCATTTCTTCGTCCTCTTAAATTTAAAAATTGACATAAATAATCTAAACTATTGTTAGCTTATGTCATAGTTGGAAGTAGTGGCTCTTCTTTGTCTGATTCATGTTCATCAACTTCTATTAATAAAACTTTCTTCACCAGTTGAATACACACCTTCAACAATATTTACATTTTCAAAGTGTATTTCTCAATACTAATATTATCAAGCAATTTAATAAGTTTTTGTACTGCATTCCAATTATTTGAATTATTTTTGGCAATTCTTGTTATCCTGTGCTGTTGTCAACATTAGTGTCCTCCTAGGTAAACATATCCTTCCTCTTCAATGAATGGTTGTTTCACATCCAGGCCAAGACTTTATAAGTGTCTCTAGTCCAGTTTAATTATTTTAGCCTTTTCTTACTTTCAGCCATATACAGTAATTTTGTAACGACACTTGTTCATTAAAGTGGTTTGAAGTTCTGAATAATCTTCTTGTTCATTGTTTTCATTCTAATCTCTATTAGGAAAATAAATTGCACTTTATTGGACTTTAGTTCTCATTATAGTGGCTTGGGACAGTTATAAACTAAGCAATCCTTCTTCCTCTGTGCAAGGAATTATATGATAAACTAAATATCTAAATCTCTTAGTTTTTAATCAAAACCATGATTCTTATCTGCTTTTAACTGGAATGGATGACCTTTAACAATTACACTATAGCTAGGCTTCTTAGAATCTTCACTCAAAAGTTGTTAGAACTTTCTATTTCAAATATTTTGCCAGCAAGAAGAACAAAAACCATGTTCAGATCTGTATTTTGTCCATTATTAGAGCCAACTTTAAATATCAAAGTTTGGTCAAACCACTGCTTGGTAACCAAATCATTTTCATCAGAATTGTAAATGTTGTATTCATTAGATTCTCCCAGAATAGGCTTTAAAATATGATTTACCTAAGTGTTGCAGTATTTTAGATTTATATCTACATTCTTCTCCACAAACTCTTTAAAAAACAATTTGGTGTTTATGGTAACATTTTTACAACCAGCATACATGAACTTACAAGTCTTTAAAGCTGGACTAACCTTTTCTCTTAGACCTACCTCTTAAACAGGCAGGTTCTGTTCCCAAGTTTTCTCCATCCAATTATCTACAAAAATTTTCTCTTCATTTTTCTACCACTTTTAATATGCTTATTAACTTTATTATACAAATCTTCAATTTGTTTAAAAATGGCTACATGTTCTTTTTTAAATTGTTGGAAGTACATTTGCAAGAATATTAATCTTTTTCCCTTTCCACTCAACTTCTTTTATTACCTGGACTTCTCACCAATAGATAAAGTGACCCACTTTGGTGGCCACAGGGTCTAATGCACTACTCCTGCAGTAGACTAGAGTACCGATGATGGGGTGATTGAGGTTCAAATCTCAGTCGGGTGTATTAAGGGTAGTTATTCCAAACTCGCTTTCCACACTCATTTTCCATTTTCCCTTTACATAAATGCAGGTACACTTCCTACAAATATAACCTTCCTAATCCTTAAAACCAATAGCGTAATTAGTACATAAGCGTGTAACTCGAATGGGCAGTAGGACAACTTGTTAAATTTTATATTATTGGGACCAACCGGTTTGTCTTTTAATCAACCTCAAAAACAGCTCCATTTTAAACAGTAATGAAACAACCACTGAACTTTCATAAATAACTGAAGGGTTGATGCTCTGTTTCCTCTTTTCCCTAGTTTACTTTGACTTTAAGAAAACATTAATTTTTTTTAGAATTTGTAACCCCTTATGTATAAACAATACTTTCTTTTTAATTAATTTTAACCTCATCTTTGACTTAACAGTAATTCAATTTAAGGAAGTTTGACTGTTACAAATGAGTAGCCCACAGTAATGTGGCTATCAAAATTATCAAGTACTAATGGATTTATTTATCATAATCTTGAAATATTTTAGTTAGATTTTCATACCCCTCATCCTATAACTAACACAAACAAGGAAAAATAACTATTATATTATCATTATTGTAATAATAACTATGATTCTAAAGTTCACATTTAAAAAGTATCATTTTTCATTATAGAGAGATGCTTGCATATGTTCATAAAAAGAATATATTTTGTTTATTTTATAGTGTTTTAATAAAACACCCAGTCTACCAATTATTTATCAAGCATTAACTACATATTTAATACTAGTAACAAATATAATAAAGCCTTCAATTATTAAGTAGAACAAGCCCTACCACATTAGTAATAACTAGGCCTAAAATAGTAAATTGAGCTATTATATTTAAAATTCAAGCCCCCACAACACTTATTTGCAAATAAATAAATATGTAGATCTTACAATTAACTATATTCAATTTAGTGACATATTTGTATTTTGAATCAATATTTTTCATACATATACATTATATTTATAAGTATTTTGGTGTTTATATTTAAATATCTGTATGGCATATTACTATTGGATTTTGACGCATTTTTTTTCAATGTAAATGTCTTGTAAAACGTCTTCTTACTAACAAGATTAAGATAGCGGATATTCAGATGCACAGAAAACTGCATTATTGATAAGCGTGAATTGTTTGATAAGTGTCTAAATGAAATATTTGCAGAGTCCAACCTTAAGTTAATAGGATATGTGAAATTAAAAATGCTATAAAATGCGAAGAAAATGTTCATCTGTGAAGTAAAGCAGTTTCACCAATAAATGTATGAGTCTTGTGTCCTAAATCATAGAAAACAATATTTGTTTTGAACTAAATCTGGTTAGTATTAGTATGTATAAAATGCAAATCAATACATATCAAATCAATAGCATAAGTTTAGTGGCAGTTCTTACTCATTGCAAATCAGGCCAAAGAAAGATTGTAGATCATATTTTATTGTTAGTCAGCAAATTTAAATTGCCAAATTTTCTAATAAAAATGAAGATGTTCACCATCAACTTTCCAAGCTTATACCAGAAGGTGTTAAGTTGACTTGACTTGACTCATATTCTCTTGGTCATATCAATTCCAAAACTTACATTCAGACAGGTTAATACAGAAATCACTACAGTGTTCTCAGTGACTGAAGCTCTGGTATAAGTAAGGAAAACCATTAGCTCTGTATCATGTTGAAATTTAACCAATAACTTTGCTTTTCCTTATATTCAAATGATTGAGAACTGTAATAAATATATAATTAAAAAGTTCTCTCTTAAATTATCACAAATGCCATTTAATTAAAATCAAAATGCAATATTTAAAATCTAGTGTTTTAAAATGTTTATTTCAAAATGCTATCTTTCCAGGCCTCAACTAATATTACTTAAATATTAATATTATTTATTAATTCAAGATGTTAAAAGTTTAAACCTGCAAGTGCAAGCCCTTAGTACATGTAATAAGCTATATAATACTACTTAAAATAATGAGACATTCACTTTGAAATTGTCTATACTAATATCAAATTATTAAATAATTTTGTAAAAAAAGGGGTGGGGGGAGTGGGTGTACAAGTGGGGTTTAAGGGCTGAAATTATATGGGTGTTTGGCAAACCTTTGTTAAAAAAATTATCTGTGCCTTGGGCTATTTCTTTTAGAATAAGTGTATCTATAAGCTATTAAGGGGATATATGCATTGTAATTAGTCCTGTGCGGGAATGACAATTTTGACTTCAGGAAATTTTCAAGGGGGAACTAATGATTTCCCATGGAAACGGGACAGAAAACGGGGAAAATTTAAAAATATTTCACTTTAAGATTATATATATTTTTCAGCTCTGTAATTTTATTTTAAACTCAGCTTTCCCATTCATTCAAATACAAAAATATAAATATTTTGATTAGTCAGGAAAAGGAACAAACACACTGATTTAGTTGCAGTGATTGCCATGAACAATAAATTTACCTTATGTAATTTTGTCAATAAAAATTAAAGGAAACATTTATACACACACAATATTAGTATATTAATTTATTTTTTAATTATAAGTTTTCCAAATAAAAACTTAATATTTTGTCTAAGAAGTGTTGAGTAACTATTATCTTTGACATAAAGCAAATGGTTGCTATTACAAATAATAATATTTATGTAATAGACGTATATTTATGAAAATTGTGTAGAAGGTGTATTTCATGCACAATTTTATATTTAAAAGCCACAATAATCATTATTTAGCACTAAAAATATGTTTTCCTGCCTTAATTCTATTTAAGGATAGATATTCAATTTCCTTCAGTGTGGTTATGTTACTTAATGGTGCTCAGTTGTTTTGTAAGTAACTACAAAATAAAAGAGATGGGCATTTTGAGTGTCCATCTACTTAAAAGAAGATAAGGTTATTTATATTTAATAAATTAATAATATTTTAAAATTAAAATCAAATAAAACTGTGATTTTAATAGCCGATCCTCAATTGTAAATTTTTATATTTTATTCCGAACAATCCTGAAAAATATTTTTTCTTGCTCAAAGTTGGGGATCCCGTACAGCCCTAATGTAATTAATCATTTTCTCATTGTTAAAAAGTTTTTTTAAACATTTCCCAATAAACTTCTTGACAAAATTTATTTAAATATACAATTTATATTAAATAATAAAATTTCATCATATAATTTGGGTAGGTCATAAATTACATATTGTAAAAATCATTAAAAATTTAGATTGATAAATACCACCTATGTATCCACTGTTACTGTAGCACTGTGAATATTATGTTATTCCTTCTAGACAGCATTAGTAGACAACTTGTTACTTATGTACGAATATAATTTATTTTAAAAAAAATCCAAATTTGGTATAAATCTGGAAAAGAAAAAAAGGGAATTGGGTGTGGCAGAGAAAAGACAGAGAAATTTTAAAATTTCTTTAGAATTTTCATATATTTTTCAATAGTTTTAAAATCTTAAGCACCTGATCATAACCTAGCTAAAAAGAATATGCTCATATCAAGAGACAGTATTGTAGTTGTGAAAAAAAATCTGTCTCAAGAGTATAATAAATTATTACATTTTAAGTAAACACAAGCACAGAAAATTTGACTTTACACATCTGTCTATCTTCATGTCTGTCTGTCTGGCTCTGTTCATGGATTATAAACCTTTAAATGGATTTTGTTTAAACTTGTTATATTGATTTTATAGGGCTATACCTCGGATGTATTTTTTATTTTGACCCTAGCCCACAGACAAGTATAAACCAGATCCTCAGCAATACTGATGTTTTACTGCACTCCCTGAGTCGTGTTGAGTCCATGAACACTATGGTTCGCAAGTGTCAATGCTCAGTGATAATAGAAGTTCCAAATGTGCAGTTGTTAAAGGACTCACTTTTAATATGTTTATCATAAAGTGACCATTTTAATAATAATGTGCAGTCTGGTTAAACTCTTGGTGAGGTAGGCTTACGTGAAGAGTGGGTTGGATCTCTTCCTGAACCTAGCATTGTGGAAGTTCACTGATTGCCTCAAGAAGGCTATTTGTCTAGTTCTTTCTAGTGAAACCACATGTTTAAAATGAGTTTTTTTTAAAAAAGAAAAATAATTACACTTGATGGCACCTAGTGGTGATAACCCATGTTAAAGGACTCGAGCTCTCTCATGGATCACAGCTATTTTAGAATGGAGTTTGTTGGTCTGATATATCCTTGTCTGCTCCATAGCCCTCAAATTAAGAGTAGTTTACTATTTAGTAATTTTCTTATTTACAAATTTTTCAAAAATGTCTATAATGATTTGGTATGAAATGCATATCTAGGATCTGTTTGACATGACAAACATCACTGTATACTTGGTTTTTGAGCAAAGATTATTTTAAGAATAGTTTAGTAACAGGAAACTTTTGAAAATTAAATATTTTTAAAATAGCTCAAACGATTTTGTTCGAAATGTGTAACTGGATATTTTATCATATGCTAAATAACATGACAAATAGTACTGCGTGCTCTTTTTGGGAGGGGGGAGGGGCAGGTGGTAAATCTAATTTTTGGGTAGCTTACAGATGACTGATTGTTCAAAAACTTGAACATTTGTACATTGGCCTTAACGATTTGGTTTCAAATAAGTAGATTCAGTGTGTTTGGCATCAAAAATATCACGGTAAAGTTGTTGTTTTCCCAGTAAAAACTCATTTAAGGGTAGTTTACAAAATATAGATTTCTTAAGAATTTTTAAAATGGTCTTAATGATTTGGTTACAATTGGCTTTAGGACATAACAAAAAACACTATATACTGGCTGTAAATATTTGTTTAAGGTTAGTTTGCTGATGACTAATTAAATAAACATTAACTGTTTTAAAAATGGTTCTAACAATTTTGTTTAACATGGATATGCAGAGAGCTGTTGATCTCCAAAATAAAACTATACCTTATTGTTGGAATAGTAGTTTATTTGGAATATATTCACACTGATTTTGTTAAAAATAAATATTGGAGACTATTTTATATGTTAACGAACAATTTCATTATTTTTCTAAAATAAATAAATTTAGGGATAGTTTAATCACTTACAACAAATTTGAAAAGATATTAAATTTTTTGAAATTGGTCTTAAAGATTGATATCAAAATTGGTTTCAGGGAAAAGATTTTCTTGATAAATAAGAATACATTTTTAATTTTACAAATATTTTTAGTGTCATTTACAGATAATTTATTTTTTCAAATTTGAAAAATTTTGTTCAAATTGATAAATACAGAGTTTTTATTGTCATAAACAAGATTTGTCTGCTTTTTTTGAATAAAATTTATCAAAGGGTAGCTTACTCAAAACCTATTTTTGAAAATTTTCTTCACCATTATAATAAACAATATGAGAAATTTAGTGTGATTGTGTAGCACCATTTATTTTATCTCTAATCCATGTTATATTGATAAGATAACTCACAAATTTGTCTTTCATAATTTTTGTTTTGAGAATCTAATAAAAATACCATTGAAATTAAGAGATTTTAAATTTCTAACCTAGTATGTAAAATTAAAGTCGAGGAATTTCAAAACAGTGTGTACCAAACCCGAATTATAATTGTTATATTTCTCTTATCCATCATTGAATAACTTTGCTCTTTTTTTATACTGTTAAAGTTCTCCTTTTGTATTAATGTCACAGTTCACAAACCACTGTAATTTAATATTTCAATCAAATAGGTGTATATAAACTGCCAATGAAAAATAGTAAAATGGTTATATAATGACTAAGGACAAAACTGTGTGGACATTCTTGAGTTACCTTTTAACATCGTAATTCAATCTTTGCTTATATCTAAAATATAATATTAAATATTTATAGGTTTTATTTAGATGGGCCATCTATCAGTTTTTAAGTAGCATTTATTTTTCACATGAGTGAAATGGTCATATTAGTACTTGATTTAATATTTCAAAACTTAATTAGGTATAAAAATCTTTTTTATAAGGATTTAAAAATCAATAAGTAACTTTAAGCAGCATTAAGAATATTTTATTTTTCAGAGCTAGCTGCACAAATTGTGTAAATATCATACTGATTCTCAAAAGTCTAAACCAAAGAGACTTGAGTCCAATTGTGACAAGTTGTATTGGAGGTGTGGTTTTCTTATTCCATTTCAAAGCAAATGCTGGTGGGTTTTGTCATAGATGCTTGTTTTTGCCCTCATGTGTAATATATTTTTTTTAAATTTTCTATTAAGGTCATCTTCAATATTATGTTTTTTTGTAGCATTTAAAGTTTCTATCTATTACATAATATTGTTTTATTAAATGTAGATTTGATTCACTTTGTAAACAATGACTAGATGTAAAAAAAATATTATCTTGGCTTTGTAAAATAATATGCTCGTCCATATTTTATACCAATTTTTAAAATTCCCAAAATTTAAGAATATTTGAATAAAAATATACTTTTTGTTTATAAAGTTTCTAAAAAATTTTTAGGTGTAACTTAAAGGGTTGTAGCATGAATACCCCCTCAAGCCACCCATTTTCTTGGACAGTAGATTATCAACATTGTTTTTTTTTCACTTCATTCTACTGAATGTCAAAATATTTATCTCACATTGTTTACACAAGCTGCACATGCAAATTCTCGATCAGAATATAATTTGGGGAGCTTATTGTGTGGTTTTGTTAGACAAAGGAATATTTACAAATTATTCAGAACTTTATTACTTAACCATAAAAGCCAATCATAAAAGTAGCTACTAGTGATGTAATGTTTTATTGGGGCTTTTTTCAACATAATTTGGATGATTGAATAAATCAAAGAGCACCTAGGAGCACCTAGGAGCACACAGAAAAATGCATTAAATTGGTTTTCTATCTTATAAGCTCCTTCCAATGCTCTATTTTACTAAAAAAATCACTAACATTATTTATTAAAAAGTTAGCATTTTGTTCATTTGAAATAACACTTAAGTTTTGAGGCTCTTTTTGACCAATGAGCATATTTTTTTTATTCTTACAAGTGTTAATTAAATCACTGTTTAAATAGTTGACTTATTTTCTGGACTTTGATGTTTACTCCTTCTCATCATTTCACATTTCTAGTTTATACGAAAACAATTTTCTTGTATTTAAATCCACAACCCTAAATATTTAGTAACATAAAAAAACTTACTATCACAGACATAACTTATAATATGTAATCATTTGGCTGTCACTGGCAATACATATTCAAAATGCTAGTGCTAAATTGCGGGCTAATGAAGTCATGATAAAATATATTACACATTGTATTGTATGGCTTTAATATGTCCTGGGGAAGTTTAACTTTTAAAGTAATCATTTGTTTGTTAATTTTGTATTTCCTACATTTATCCAACACTCCAAAAGGTTACGCATCACCATGGTCTTTTTACACACAAATCATAATATGTTGCCTCACTTTTAAGTAATTTTATCCTTTTTTTTGCAGTTTAAATAAACATTTATTAAGCTACTTGATTTAAAACATAATTCTTGTACACCGATTTAAATCTCACACAAGCTTTTTTTTATGGTCAGATTTGAAATGTCAGATAAATTTAAACAAGCAAACCTTCTTCTGATTTAGTTCCCTTTTAAGATTGTTTAGCATCATTAATAAATGTGTATAACTACAAAATCTGATCAGATACTGTTTGTAAAATATTACATTATAGTTTATAAATCTCACTTTTAATTGTTAACTCTTCTCATTTGTCTCTTGCTAATTACAGAATTAAAATCTCCATAAACACTTGCCTAGTTGTAATGTGTTTCAATGTTTATTGAATACAAAGATATTGTGATCCAATAATTTTAGTTTGTAACTGTTAAATATTTGTTATCTATGTAATCTAAAGTGTGTGTTAAACTTCCAGAGAAGGTTGTCCAGTTGCTCCAGGGTTTACATTATCAAAAGTTTATTCAGTGAAGCCTATGTTATCCAATAATAAGGACAAGCGAGGCTTAGCGTTGGATGGGCAGCTTAAACATGAGGACACAAACTTGGCCTCTTCAACGATGTGAGTTGGCGCAGAAGAGTGGTGATGGTTAAAAATTTCAATTTTCAGGGTGCTGGTAGTCAGAATGGAGAGTGAAATATGAATGTAAACATGATTAAGAATGTGGTGTTTGTTTTGATTTCTTACAAATGGTTATGGGAAACAAATAATTTAATGATTCATGTTTGTGATATATTTTAGCTATCTATTTGTTGTCCTAAAGTAGATAAATCATGCATGAAAAGTTTACAAATGTTATTCACATCATTCTTAAAAAATGTGTGCCATTATTACTTAAATATATTGTAGGAATACAATGCTGTAGTCACACAATCAATATTTCAGATCAATTGACAATAATTTGATTGTACAATTTTAACATATTTATAGTTATAATCTATAAATAGTGATAGTAATAATATTATAAATATGTTAACTCTCTTTTTACACTGTGTACGAACTACACACAGATGATATAGAAGAATACTATCATGTGACGTAGAAGTATTAGCAATCACTTGGGACCTTGCAAAATGTCTATGGAACCGAGTTTGAGCCCCCAATCCTCGGGAGCTTTGAGCTAGCTGCTTACTTTAAGTTCTCTTGTAGATAGTTAAGAAACGATTTATTTTGTTATGTAATTTTGCAAGGCTTCACTTCATCTAGGGTGGAGCTCCACCACAACTAATTATACAACCAATCACCTAGAAAGGTTTTACCAGCTAGTACTTGAAACTCCTAATATCAACATCCTATCAAGCAGGCTGGTTCCATCAGTTGCTGCTTGCTCATAAACAGGAAATAATAAATTATTATCATCAGGATGTCAGCCCGACACTTTTATTTCCAAGGAAATGTGCAAACATGGATTAACATCTTGCACGGATACACTTTATAAAATAATACGTTCTTACACTACACTCCTCTCCGAAATATTAACTGATCATATGAGAGACACTTATTTGACTTATGTGGGAAACACCCTTAAAACCCTTCATATATATATATATATATATATATTTTCAGACATGGTTAAAATAGTGGATTGTGTCAGGGTAAGTATTGGGGATACATCATTAGGAACAGGCCCACTAAAACATTTAACCAATGACCCTTTAGATCGATATACTAGTATAACTATGCTAATCAATAATACCAAAAGGGTGATAGATCAGTCTAGGACTAAAGGGAAGTGCATAATTTCTTTTAAGCTATGTGTCCTAATTTTCTCTCTTACTTGGTTAAATCAACTGGGTTAATTGATATCTGTACAAAGTCATCTATCTCATTCACTAATTCATCGGAAAAACTAACTTTCTTAGAAATATTTTAATTGGATTCAAAAATATAATTTTCCAAATTTGGAATATGTATCAGAGGTTATCTGTTTTGAAAATACAGTGTACCATGCACTGAAGCTAAGACTTTGAAATTACTACTACTCATGTAACAGTTACTGGCATTTAATATCACAGGCCTACCACAAGGTTCAAAGTATATGGGGGAATACTGACTAAAGTTTTCTTACATAAAAATGTGACATCAAGGGGCTTATTTTCTGAAAATATTCAATCATTTTTACATGTGGGATGTAAAAAAAGGTTTTTAACAGTTCTTGAACCATTTGTAGATATTTGAAATTAAACTTATTTTCAAAAAAATATTTAGCTCACAACATTTGACTTTGAAGGACAAATTGTGGCATATTATTTTTTACAAGCTGTTTAGCATTCACATTATTGAAACATTGCTTATCTTCACTGATAAGCACAAAATCATGTAACTTATACTGAACATATTTATTTTTATTACTTTGCAATATAGAGAGTATGTTCTAATACAGTTCCAATTGACTATCTGTATTTGCAGGATAATACACTAATCATTATCTGTTAAATAAAAGTGGAATATACCAATTAACCTATGAATGAAATAAAATTTATATCAGAAAAACCGTCTGTAACATGAAAGTTCATTATAAAGAGCACATTTTTGACACAAATATAATTGAACAAAATCCATTTTTGCAGAACATTTAAAAAAGCTAATCATCAAACTCACCATATCCAATGCATGAAACTCCTTCACCATTTAAATAAAGGTACTAAATTAGACACAGCTGAAAACTTTTTATTCAAGAAGCTTTATTGAACAAAATAAACCCATTATAAATGGACAACAGCATTTTGCTAATAAAATTCTTTTCAACACTTTAGAATCTATACCCAATTTAAAATATAAGAACATTCCTTTCTTTTTCCTTATTCTGTCCTGCCCTTCCTTCCAGCATAGTGAAATGACCTGATCGGGCCAGCACCGCCAATAATTACTACCCTTAACTCTTATCCTTTTGTCAAATTTATCTCTTTCCATTTTCTGCATAATTTTAAACATCCGCTCTTTCATTTGTTTCATAACCATATTTTTCAACCATGCTATTCATATCTAGCTTGGACATTTAATTTTTTAAACACGGCAAACTTTATTTCATAATTTATACTCTTGGTTTTATCACCCTTTAGTTTTTAACATCATGCATTGATAGAAACACAATTTACTTCCTCTCAATCACATACATTTTTTGTTGAATAGTTCACTTTATTTATTCCTTATCTTTTTGTGCACTAACTTATTTTTTAATTTCTTTATTTTATTTTCAATTTATCATATCAACTTAAATTCTACATACACCCCAATTAACTTGAGTTTAACCCTTTTACACTCAGCACGTTTTAACTACAGTGATCCAAAACACACAGGCTAATTTTTGCACATAGTAACTGATAAATTTACATAAACATAAAATTTAAAAAAACACCACAAACTAGAGACTTATTTATGCCACAATGTAAACAATGAGCATAACATATTTCATTTGATCAAAATAAGTGGTTATTGTAAGACTTATGATGCTATCTGATGAAGAAAGTATGAAATAAACCTTAATATTTAGAAAACCTCCTTGTATTGCCATCTAGTAACTACACATTTAACTAAAATACAATATTAAGCTTGGGCCGCAAAAAAAGTGTTTTAGGAGCTACTTGACACGACAATGATTCAGCGCACTGAGGTTTTAAAGGTTAATATTGTAGCTTTGACTATCCTCCTTATTTTAAATATATTTTATAATATTTACAGTTTTCCTGATGATGACATTCACATATCAAAACATGACTCAACCGGGGCTTCTGGGGGGAGAGTACCTTAGCCGTATGGCCTAAGTCCAACCAATCACCAAAGATAGCGAGTAGTCTTATTACACATAAAAGAAGGGTAATCACAAGGGACCTATATTATCTATTTTCTGCAAGCCCAACAACACCCTTGTCATACCAGAGAT
>CABEEJ010003235.1:0-31592 GCA_901482245.1 Timema douglasi
CATTTCATCTCACAATCACCCTACCATTACACATTAGCGTAAGTGTGTACAACCCGAACGGGTAGTAAGACGCGGTGCTAATAATATAATATAAATATATAATACTCATACAACAAATTTTAAAGCACAGTTTCAGTAATGAGAAGATAATTTGGGTAATGAACTTTGTACCCTCTTTGCTTGTATGTTTGTAAAATACATATTCCTGGTGCAACTATGCTAGACAGGGTTGTATTGGGAGGGGACAATTACATATTAAATCTGGAACATATGTTTGTAAATCAATATTGTAGTTAGTTTTAAATTAATAAGTGCGTGTTTTATTTAGTCGTATGCATTAAGTACAAATTTTGGTTTATAGTTTTAGACAATTTTTAGTAAATTTTATATCCTTTTTTAGGTAATTTTATAGGTAGTTATTTTATAATTTTGTCGTCATCAAAATCCGGACCCTGGAGATGAATAATCATTTTCCATGAAAACGTTGAAATGTTGGTACCCACACCGATATTCTGGAATAACGGTCACGTGACATGTAGATTACTTACATTCTAGAAACCTACTTGGAAGGAACCTATTATGCTCCTACCATAATTATATGTAACGCCAGTGCTTCCCAAAATTCACTATCCACGTATCCTTCGGTTACCTTGAAAGTTAGCAAGCTTACCTTGCATGATTCCACTATGGTGAGGCTTATAAACTCGGGCCATAATGTAGTGCGTCAAGGTAGGACAGCAACCTTTCAAAGTAAACAAAAGGTACATCTTTCGGGGTCATGGCTTAACCAATATACCCCTTCCAGCTCTTCATAATAAAACATACCTTCTAGTGTAAAGTACGAATGGTCTTTTTATACACAGCGTTCGGAAACTCATAGCCCAAACTGCAGATATAGCTTGTATGGACCAAAATTAATACAAAATCCCTATAAACTTACATCCGGAAAACTGTGTTAATACCATTCAATTGTGTTCAAAGTTTCGGCGTACAGCGCCGGGAGAGCAAAGCTGTTCAAGCATGCGTGTACAACGGATTGCATAGGAGTTAGGTACGTGGCACTGAATACCTCGACATCTTGAAGCATGGCAGCAGAAAATATCACAACTAATAGTAAACCACACACCATTCCATCTAGAAATATGAATACGTTCTGAGGGCCATCATTAACGATCCTACATCACAGAAAGGGTTTGCTATCATTACATGTGCAACGACGTGCTCCCAACTCCCATGCAACATATTGTACATGCATGCTTGAACAGCTTTGCTCTCCCTGTGCTGTACGCCGAAACTTTGAACACAATTTAATGCTATTAGCATAGTTTGCCGTAAGTAAGTATACGGGGATTTTGTATTACTTTTGTTTCAAACAAGCTATCTGTGCAGTTTGGGCTATGAGTTTCCGAACATTCTGTATTTTAATAGAGCCTCATTAGTAAACAAAATAAAACTGTGACGTAAGTAAAGAAAGTCTAATAAAAATGCCATTACATTTAAAAATCTGCGTTTATTTGCTTATTAGATTTGTAATTATTTAAAAAAAATATGATCAATAAAATTCAGTGGTATGTAGTAACGAATCCCCTGTAATCTTCTGCGTATCGCTGGGGGTACGCGTATCACAGTCTCTGGTTAGCACTGAGTTACACCACAGAGGAAACAAGCCATGTATGCTTTCTAGCTTTAAGGGTAAACGAAGTGTATATTTTGAAATAAAATAACTAATAGCCACTATTCTGTCTATCGTTCTACATGATTATCAATAGGGATAAAGACCCACTTCTGTGATCGCGTGATCTAACGCGTTACTCTTGCAGTAGAATAGACTGCCGGTGACCGGAAGATCGAGGTGCAAATATCGGTCGGATGAACTGAGGGTGGTTTTCCCAAAAGGGATTTCCATTCTGCCTTCACGAAAATGTGGGCACATTTCCTCTAAATATGACCTTCTTAATCCCTAAAACCATCAGCGTAATTAGTACATAAGTGTATAACCCGAAAGGGTAGTAAGCTTTGGTGCTAAAAAAAGGTGGAAAGGAATTAAAAGTAAAATAGCTGTAACTGATCAAACAAATAAAGGAGTTAAATTTGAAGTTATTCCTGTAGAACAGACATTAATTACTGTAGACAAAAATTAATTGCTCCTAAAATTGAGGATACTCTAGCGTCTATCTAAATAAAGGTAGAAAAAACTGGAGCACCAGTATGAACAATAATAGATTAGTTTCTCTGTTAATTTAACGAACCAAACACTTAAAAAACGCAGTGGACAGTGTGGCATTATGTTATAACAGATGCAAGTGCTGCCTACTTTTACCGTTATAAACATTTTGCTCAATAACCACTTAAGTATCACGGGGAACTCACATCGGTGTGGACGCGGATAAAAATTTCAGGCTCATTTAACTTGGTTTGATGGTGACGAGGTCAAGATTTGAATCCCGGTAGTACGTATATGCTGAGAACGGTTTTTTTCTTAGGCGATTTCACCCTTTCTTTGCTTAAATGCGGAAACACCTCCTTTGATGAAAAAGCCTCTACCATACTTAATACAACACTATTAGTGTGATTAAAAATTCGTACCGCTTGAACGGATGGTAAAATGGTTTCGGGTGGGAGTGGAGGGGGGGGGGGTTAGTTTCACTATACTATCCAATGCAATGAGCATTTATAAAATATAAGCATATAATAGTACTTTACGGCAGAGATATATACAACTGATTTTTTTCTATTTTACTAATAAGTAAAGAAATCCCCCTTCTTTCATGTTCCAACACACCGAAATGTCAATTAAAAATAAGTGGAGACAAACATCTGTTATATTTGTATGCTGTGGTTCATGCTGCCTGCTATAAATCTTAAAATCAAGCAGAGGCTAGAAGAAAAGGAACTGGATTCAATCTAGGACATGCCAACACTATTTCTTTTAAGTAATCTACATCTTACAGCTGGTTAGGGGCATCCACGCATTTACTATAATGGAGTAGATATAAAATTGTACTATTTAGAAGACGTGTACCTGCATTTACTTGGAGAGAGATCTGGAAAAACCATTTTATAAATAAGCAGCTAAGTACATTCGACTGTGATTAAACCGCGACTTCCTCGTCACTGGCAAACCAGATCAGATGAAACTAACGCCTTAGTCCGTGTGCTCTCCGGTGCGGGTATGACACAACTCTTATCACTTACATTTTATAGGAAGAGAAAACAAACTTATTCCCCCTAAGGAACGTTATTGACAAGAACCGCTTCGGTGGTCGGGTGGTCTATGGCGTCACTCTCGCGACAGACTGATCTGTCGATGATAAGGAGCTTGGGGTTTTAATCCCGGTAAGGTGTAATGAGGGTGTACTTTTTTTTTTTTATCTTCCTCTTTGCTATTGCGGGCACCTTAACATTCAACCTTCTTCATCCCTAATATATTAGTTCAATTAGTCTATATCCGTACAATCCAAACGAAAAGTGAGACTCGTTAACAAAATAAATAAAATGAATGTGTTATAATTCTAGCGTTGGGGGAGGTGGGGAGAAACAATTAGTCCACTTTTAACTACCCACGTGATATCTATATAGAACATTTAGATAAATATACTACCTAATTTTTAGGAGGCGCACATCAACAATATCCTGTAACTTTAATTTACCTCAATGACAGAAAACCCTTTCAATTCCACATTAAAGTGGGATTGAAGGGAATGCGAGAAAAATACAGTGTTTTGGCAGTTTTGACGGAAAAAAATATTTTTTTGGCTAAAATAAGTAAAATATTGCTCCACTACAAATATAGAATTTATTTTTCTTAACTTGGTGATATCAATAGTTGTTGAATATCTATCAAGGGTGTCCTGGAATTAAATTATAGCTTATCCTCTTCATTTAAAAAGTTTTTCATCTAATTCCGCTATACTTATGACAGATATTCAACAACAGTTGATATCACTGTGTGAAAAAAATTAAACTCTAGGTTTCTACTAGAGAAATATTTGATTTATTTCGACCAAAAAACGTTTTGAGATAAAAACTGCAAAAACACTGATATTTTCTTATGTATCCTTCCATCTCACCTTAACATGTTAGGGTAGAGTTATTTGGGTAATTTCAATTATAATGCCAATTTTAATTCTTATTATGTTTGCAAGCAAAAGTTAACATACGTTTGATCATAATTCCTGGGAAATAAATAACATAAATCTAAGTTACTTCTATAGTTAAAAGAATTCATTTCAAAAGATTATGCGTTTTATCTAGATATTGTCCACGCTTACGATTATTTGCGTTATTCATTTATTGTTTTGATCTAACGTGCACTTCCTGAACCGACTGATTATATATCAGCACACAAACTATAAACTAACATCTATAAAGGACAAAACACCCAGCCTCCGGCAGTTAGTTCATCACTGTGAAAGGGTAAATCCACATTTAACCAATTATATATTTTTCGGTAGTGCCAGGAATCGAACCCGGTACTCTTAACTCAATAGACACTATCGATTGATTTAAGGTGTCGGACCGTTATTGATCAAAGCAGCCAGTTGAAATCTTCCTGGAAAACAGCAGATTAAAAAGGTGCCTATAACTTATTAATGTCTAACTTCTATATTAATAAAATTAAGAGTTTGTTTGTCAGTCATTAGAATTGCGTGATCTACCGCACGGGGATTTATGAACTATAAAATACTAATTAGTAGCCCTTTGGCATAAACTGAACCCTCCTTAACAAAAATAAGAAATAAATAGGAGGCCCAAAAAACAATAAACAAAAAGGAGCAGAAATAGGGGGCAATAGGAGTGAGCGGTTGGAGTTCAGTTTTTGAAAATCTGAGAACAAACATTCGAAAACTCAGATCGCATAGCTCACACCAGTTGCGGGAGTAAATTTATAGATGGTCATCCTCATAGAAATCATAATGAAATGAATATATTAAAAAAAANTTAAAAAAAAAAAAGAAAAAAAAAGAGATAACACCCATCATACTCTTAGGTCCTTTTATATTTATGAGTCCTACATTAAGGAATGCTTGAAGGGGTTTTATGTTGATATTTATTCAATATAGAATTTAATTTGATATAACATTTGTAGTAAATATGAAGGGTTCAACAGAGTAGTTAGTTAAATTATTCTGGCTGCTTCGAAAGATGTTAGAAAGTATATTAATAATTTATTTTAAACGCCAGAAGTAGAGAACAACATCATAGTCATATAAGGCTGCAGCTCAATCATAACATTTGCTAATAACAATAAAATCAATCCACAATCTTCCTCGCGGAACAATTAACATGATTACGTTATTCTCAAAAAGGTGAACTATCACAATTACATTTCCTACAATTTATTGAATGAGCCCATAAATATTCTTTGTAATCTCTAATTTAATTTCCTACCTCCCGTTATATAATTAACGCTAAAACGATTCCTAATCGTAACATTTCCCAAGAATATTTTTAACACAAATAATAATTATAAGTTAAACCTTTTGTGACATTATTATCAAAAGAGAACTTTCCGAGCATAATGCAAAGCTTAACCATAGTCGTAAGTTTAGTTTGTTTGTAAAATAATTAAAACAACAATCATGGAACGTATAGTCTTTGACAAAAACCAAATACCAACTTTATTTAGTAAAGTTAAAGTATCGATAGTTTTCCAAATACTAAATCGATCCTCATCAATACTAGTTACCATATCGATATCCCTTTAACAATCGATAAGTTCAACTTAATTAAATTACATCTAACTTAATGGATTACACAACCGATCTTTTTATGTAAAATATTTAAGATATAGCCGAAAAAGAATTTTGTAAAGTTAAATTAAAAAAACATATCTATACCAAAAGAAAAAATATCATGAAGCCAAAGAGAATTTTGATCTTACATTTTGTCTATAATAAGCCGTAGCTTCTCCTTCCTCAAATATAACCAAGTCCAAGAGTGTCGACAAGTTGCCCCGTCGGCACTATATATGCAAAACAACCCAGAGCACATTGGATAACGGGATATTGGGTGTGGAAAACATATGGAACACTCGGGAAGAAAATACGCATGACTACAATTGCTTCTAAACTATTTTCAGAGCTCCGGGACTGTTCGAGAACATCGACGAGTAGCATATCTTTGCAACTTGACCTCTTTGCAACTCGAGTTCTTTGCCACAATTCACAACACATACAACTCTAGTGGGCGTGTCTTGAAACTTGCCGCGGTGATCAGGCTAAACTTTGTCTCGGGTATTCATAGTCGTGTTATTGTTTTCTCCCGACGTGTGGTGCACCGACTCTGGGAGTGGTGAAAAGGGGTAAGTAATACATATGTCTTCTATTCTTGTAGCCTAATGCTACAAAACGTGTGCACCTAGAAGTCGGAATTTTAAAATGTTGATTATGTTCTTTTTAAATTAATTAAAAATCTTCCGGGCAACGGCCAGGTGCTTCAGCTAATTTAAAATAAGAAACAAGAAACGTTCTATTGTTCACAGTGGCTATGCAGAAACAGCATGATAGTGTAAGCGTTGTGTTTATGAAGAAGAAGTAAAGGGAAAGTATTAACAGAAGGCAAACAAACGGCCTAATGGGGTGAAATACTAATTGTCGAGCCATTACAGTGAAGGCGCGGTGGGGGGAGATAGAGATCATTCAAATTCCCAAGAGAATTTGAACTAGGACATTTTATAAGCGGTTTTGAGATGCAACAAGTACAATGCGTTCCACTTGTAACTCAACCAAGTAGGTGGATATTTTATTCACTCTCCTCTATATTTTATATATATATATATATATATATATTAATATATATATATATTTATTAATATAAAGCCACATGGCTGACTCACTCAATGACATTAATGTTTACCCACTTATAGATGATCTAGAAACTTGAAATTTGGCAAACTTATAGCTTTTAGCCTATAACCGACGGTAAAATTCCAAAAAGTTAACCACCGAAAACATTCAAAATGACGTAGCAACTTTAAAGTCAGTGTGGACCTTTCTTTTGTGTTCTCTTGTGGCTAAACTGTAAGACCTATCAAAAAACGGCTCTGGAATTACATTAGTTTACATCCACTTGCAAAGAAAACTCACCGCGGGTTTGGGGTTATAAAACCAAACTTTGGAGCAAGGTCACCCACGTGGAGTTCATATTCCTAAAATATTTATCTTTTACAGCAGAATTTCTTGCATCAGCCACAACACACGGACATAAAAGTTAATGTGTTTTTTTAACTGTTCTTCCAATATCATATCTTTTATATTTTGTATGCACACATATTGGCTTTATATATAATTATATTATATAATAATTAATAAATTATGATAGTAAATACATTAATACGATAATTAAACTGTGTGCATTAATTTAATTGCCTTTTAATCATATATTTATGTAGACAGTTTGAAATATTTGGTTAATAGAGCACAGCAATCATTGTAACTATTTTGTGTTTAAAGCGGTTCCCAATATTCTCACTGTCCCAGGTATCCTGAATCTTCCGGGTGGCCCTATTTTGGACGTCACGGAACGAAACTAAAGGAATACGACAAGCAACCTTGATACACGTCACAGATCACATCAGGCGAAATAATGGTCGGTTTATTTTATTTTATTTAGGTGACGTCATTGTAGTGGCATCGAGAAAACACTCTTTATTGTGAGAGGGAAAAGAAAACTTAAAAAAAAAAAAGCCACTTTGTTTACTTTTGATTCTAATTGTGAGGTACTTGTTCACGCTCCATGCCTGTGACAGCTCAATCTGCTGACAGGTGGAACCAAATATCCTGTTGGGCTCACAGGGTGGGAAGGTGGGTCCAGCCCCCTTTACCCCCCCCCCCCAATAATACTTACATTGACATAACTTTGTTAGTGATGGGGAAGAATGTCCTGCAGTGGTTTCAAACTGGGGTATGCGTACCCACGGGGGTAGGTGAAGACATCTTAGAGGTTACGTAAAATGTATATAACTTTCTCATTATTTTTGGTGTAATTTATTTTATTTATTTTAGATGTATACTACAGAATATGTCTAAATTACATTATTAATGTGCCCATGTAAGTTTGTCAGTTTATCATAGGAGCTACTCTTAAACTGTTTGATGGGTATGATTTAATCGTCATATTTAAATGTTATCTAACTATACCTCCTGGGATTTCTTTTGATTTTCGTTCCAAAATTAAGGGTAGCTTACTAACACTTATTTATGAAAATTCAATCTTTTTTCCAAAATAGTTTTTACGATTTTGCTTAAGATTGATCTCCGTGGAGTATTTTAACATAATAAACATGCACATAAATATGCATATAACTCAAGCGGGTAGTATGACGCATTGACAAAAAAAAGTTGTTTTATTTCTGGTAGATCTATAGGAATAGTTAAAAACATACACAATCTAGCTGTAAGTTTGCTCTATATATTTGGGTTAAATTTTTTACCATTTTTACCCACCATCCCTCTTCCGGCCCCCATCTCCCCCCAAAAATCATCTACTGACTTTTTATACGGAAATATAGTTTTTTATCTAACGGAATAATATCACTTTACTTGCCCCAAATCAGGGTCTAGCATTTTTATTTACGGATTTTTATACCGAAACACAAATTTGTACTTAACAAAATTCAATAGTTTTGTTCACCACAAATAACAATCTCTATTTACCGATAAGTGTTTTTGCGGTTTTTATAATAAAATATTTTGTTGGCCAAAAAGAAATAAAATATTTCTCCAGTAGAAACAGAGTTTAACTTTCTTTGCATGGTGATATGAACAGTTGTTGAATATTTGTTATGGTCATTGCGGCGTTAGATGACAAAAAAAAATTAAAAAAGAGAAAAGGTTGTCATTAAATTCCAGGACACCCTTGGCAGATATTAAAGAACTGATGATGTCACCATTGAAAGAAAATTAGACTATGTTTATACTGGAGCAATATTTTATTTATTTTGACCAAAAATATGTTTTACTATAAACACTGCAACAACTTTGACCTTTTCTCGCGTCCTCTACAATCTCAGCTTAAAATAACATATTATAGATTTAACAAAGTTATTTCAAATTTTCTCTATTATTATTAAGTTCAGTGGCAGTGAAACTTTATTTGTGGATAGGAGAAATTAATCAAAAAAGGATTCTGAGTGGCTATCCTCTTCCTCCCTTAGTACAAAACCAGTGGCCACGTTCCTCCCCTGTTTTTTTTAAATACGATATATGCCTTTAGAGTCTATTTGAAGTGATCTTACAGTGGTCCTTCCTCAAAAAACGTTTGAAATTAGTATTTCTCTAAAAGCTATTTAGAGTGGTCTTAGTCCGGACCTTTTTCGGAAATTAAATGTCTCCAAAAACTTTGGAAGGGTCCTCGCATGTACAGTAAAAAAAAAAATTAAATGATTTTAGAAAATATTTGGAGTTGTCTTATCCAGAACATATTTGAAATTAAGATACTCCTGGAATCTTATTGAGTGACCCTGGCTTGGATATTTTTTTTATTGGATGACTAGAAACTGTTTGGAGTTTGTTTCTAATCGTGTCCTATCCAATAATATAATAGGGGGAAAGGGGGGGAGGTGAATAAATTCAGAAGGGACAAATATATTAATGGAGGAGCTACATTATTTACAGAGGGAGTAATTCCCCCTTGACTTCTCACCTGTTTCTGCCACTTCTATACAAATTACTGGGGTCCTAGAACATCCAGGATTACCTGACAATGTAAACAAAGGCTATCTCCTATTGGTATATATTACCTCTAGCCCTCGCAAGTAGATCTTATTCTTCCCCCACCCCCTCCCCATTCCCTCACCGACCAATAAAATTTCAAAGTATGGCCTTGAATGTCAATACGTGAATATGTCCGTTAATGACGCGGGTTTCATCTTTAGAAATAGAAAGTTTAGCGATTAGACTGAAAAACATCAAATATAAATAAATAGTGGACCTATCTAATATATTTTTCGTGGGGATTTTCCAATCGCTGGTCAACTAAATTTTACCTGTTAACTATATGTAAGCCCACGTTTGTCTTTACACGCACCAGTGGTCATGCAGTTTTAGACGTAAGTTTCGTAATAAACTGGATTGGCTATGATGGTGAGATTGGGGCTCAAATATAGGTCAAGTCTCCTCTGGGGGTGATTTTCCCACAAGTGATTTATCCCTGTGTTTATTTAATCTCTTTTACACACTAATGCGAATATTCTTAGGTTTACAAAGCAACCTTTCTTATTCCTTTCCAGGAAAGTGAGCTACTAATATTAATGGTAGCCGCAATGGTGTACACGCCTTACCAAACTTTTAACTTGTCTAGTAAGATTTTCTGGCAAAGGGGAGGTTAAGATTTGAATCTTGGCCGGGTAAATGGTAAAATTTCGAGTTGGTACTGTTCAGGGTTCTTAAACGTTTAAATAAATGTTTAAAATAAAATCTTGAACCTATATCAATCTCAAATTTTCTACAGCAACCGAAATGTAATAAGAAAAAACTCCGGAACTGTTACATTTCCAATCTGGTACTTTACAACTTCACCCCTCCCCCACAGATTTGATCTATATTGTTAACCGTTACACCAGTGGTTCCCAATTACCTACCAGTCAAGGACCCCAGAAGAGGTTTTTTGAGATCGGCGGATTCCCCTTTTTTTCTAATCATTGGAATCTAATCTATTTTATGTATAGAAAATAGTACCCCCAGCCCAAAATTAATAAACTAAATGGTGGCATATTGGACTGATGTGGTTTTTAAGTTGGAAATTTTGTAGTAGATTTGAATAATTGTAGTATATCATTGTAGTAGATTAGAATTTCATGTGGGTTTTTTTAGGGTAATTGTGGCGATGATGTGGTTTTTGTGGAAAGTAGGCGGAGCACCATCTCCGATAGCGCGCCTTCCCAGGGGGTGGGTAAGGGGATGCACCTTTCTTTCAGAAGGCCCATGGGCTCTGAAAACATTAACCCAGGTGGTCACTGGGACTCCTTAAGGGAGGGGGTACCGGGTACATCCCAGGGCGAACCAACGGAAAAGTAGGTGGTAGGACGAGTTAGTTAGTTTAGTATTTGACTATATTTTATTTTATTTTTATTTTATTGATATCTTTTGTTAAATATTAATTTTCTCTTAGTATTTTTGTTTTTTGTTTTGTGCTTAGCAAGATATACTTAAATTTAATAGTTATTTTCTTAATGTTAGGCGTTATAGGAGTGTAGTAATTTAAATGATGGAGTTTAGGCCAGTATTAAATAATATAGGTGACTGACCCTAATAGATCCTAAGTAATGTAAACAAAAGTATTAATAATTCATGTTAAAAAATCTACAAAAATGGGAATTTGTCACAGTATTATTATTATTATTATTATTATTAGCACCGCGTCTTACTACCCGTTCGGGTTATACGCACTTACGCTAGTGTGTAATGGTAGGGTGATTGTGAGATGAAAATGGAGGACCTACAGTTTAACGTGGGATCCGAACCACGGTGGAGGCCTGGCATTCCCCACATTCACAAGATGTCTTGTCAGAGGTGAAGGAAGGGTTTGGTAATCAGATAAATCTTTGCCGGGACCGAGGATTGAACCCCGGCCGCCAGCATAGAAGTCTGACACCTTACCCCTAGGCCGCCAGGTCACCGACTTGTCACAGTAAATCCAAGTCAAAAGTGTTTTACATACTTTTATTTTTACACTAACTCTAGTTGTGATGATAATAATAATAATAAGTATAATAGTAATAGTTAACACAAAAAAGGTTATTTAGGCTTATATGAAAATGTATTAATTATGAAAAAGTTCATATTTAATCAATTGGGTTTAGTATTAGTGAGATAATTGGAGCCTCTTCCTTTTTACCATCACTTCTTGAAGAATTATTATTTTAACTTTTTATTTTGTTAAATTTTGGTGGTTATCGCGGACCCCCTAGGAACAGCTCGTAGGCCCGTGGACCACCTTTTGGGAACCACTGCCTTACACCATAAATATAGTTAAAATAAGATATAAAACCAAGGCCGTAGCCATCCAATAATTTCAAAGGGGGTTTGGGGGGCACATCCCCCAATTGCAGGAAGCTAGAAAAAATTCTAAATGATAAAGAGTTCTAGAAGCTATCTGAAGTGTTTTTATGGTAACATAACCCACTAACTGCCGGAGAGGCTAGGATAATTTTAAATAATAAACATCTCTTGAAGCTCCCTTAAGTGTTTTTATGGCAACATAGCGTTCTAACTGCTGGATGTTTGTACAAATCTATTTACAAGTATTTAAACACATATAGAAACTTTCTAAAGTGTTTTTATGGTAACATAGCCCACTAACTGCGCGAAACTAGGACAAATTCTAGATATTAAACACCTCTAGAAGCTCTCTGAAGTGCTTTTTACTGTAACACAGCCCCCTAATTTGTACTTGTACCTTAATTCTGATATTGTTTGAACCATAAATAAAGCAATATACCCTATATATTGTTAATAATATTTTGGGGGAGGGGGATTTGAAACCCCCAACCTCCCCGACTACGGCCTTGTCTACATCCAATATTTTAAATCCTAAAAAATTTTCAAACATCTTTCAACTTAATATTTTAATCCAAATTAAAACACTTTTATCAATATTTACATAATGGTCTTACTATTATTTAATGTTTTAAATGAACCAATAAATTACACGTTTCTTTTCAAGTCTTATCTTATAAAACAAACGCTCCTTACTTACAAACATTATTAGAATGTTTTCTCAAATCCAATTATTGTAGTTAAATTTGTATGGCTAGTAATATGGGGTTTAAAATAGTTACCATACCATTGCCACTAAACGTGATAAATAGATAGTTTGAGTAGTGTAGGTCCAAGACAACGCGCGCCGCCAGTATTCACCTTGATACCGGCGACCTTTACATTGTTAAAAGGAGATTCGTGGGTGGTTTCCAAATCGCCTGTCGATGAATGTTTGATTGCCAGCTGGCTCTGTAAACATGGCAGTGACACTGGAGTGAGCCACGCCCAAACGGCCTCTCTTGTTACAATAATGTTGTATCCACTTCATCAAACTACGAGATATGATGGCGAAATCGAGTGGACGAAACAAAGATAATACTTCTTTTGTTATGATTCACATAATACATTATAATACCCCTGCCGGTGGTCACGCGTCCTGGGGTGTCAGGAGTGCAATAGTGGTGAAGAGGTGATGGCGTTATATATACATTTAATCAAATAAAATTATATATTTTATACAATTAAAATTAAATATATATTTAATTTTATACAATTAAAATTTAAATATATATTTAATTATATACAATTAAAATTAAATATATATTAAATTTAATTGAAATTAAATATTTATATGCTAACCGCAGAAAGCAAATATGTCCAACAAGCCAGATTTTTCGGGAGAAACAAAAAATTATTTTGCAATCGAGTACTTGTTCCTTATCTGCGGTAAATGTAATTTGAAGTGACGTCACACAATAGTATTTTACAGCAATGGTTCTTAACCTTTTACTACTCGCGACTCCCTAAATATCATAAAAAAAATCGTGGCCTCCTACTTTTTACTTACCTATTAATCATTATGATTTATTCTAAAATAATGGCTTTTTTACTTATTATAATAACAAACAAATGAAAAAAACAGAAATTAACTTACCTAAATGTATTTAATAGGGACCTCTGCTGTTGAACCCTTTCCACTAATTTGTCTAATCTGGTTTCTAATGTATTAACTAATGCTGTTCGCATGCAGGAGTCGATTAGAAGTAGATTTCACTGCTTCGTTTTAATATTTACTACAGTAGTCCCATGGCTTCTTTGGTGCTGATTGACAGCTCACAGCTGACAGCTGACGGCTTTGAAAATGTACCAGACCAAATTATGTATCCCTACGCCGAACCAAATGATCTGCAAACGTATAGGTTTAGCAGCTTTCAGTCAGCACCGAAGAAGCCATGAGGCTACTGTACTATGAAATATCCCTTCTCACATAAATAAGTAGAAACAAAGGGCAGAAAATTTTGAATGGCGATGGTAAACAGATGGGGATTATATGTACAAATTGTGATTTCTATTATCCATGCCTCCCTCCCCTCCATTACCCCAGAAAATCAAATATGTACTTGAATGCTTACGATCATCGAATTCTTTCTTCCAAAACGTAGAATTTAAAATAATTGACTTCATTAATATGAAAATAACCATTTAAATTATCTTTTTGAGGCCCCCAAAAAACCTTTCGCGGCCTCCTGGTTAAGAATCGCTGTCTTACAGCAAATACTTCCTTTAGACAGTAATCGATGCGTATGTTTATAGAGGGTAAGCATTTGTAAATAGCTTAATTTACGTTTTTTGTAGACATATATCCTTTCTGTGGCAATTAATTAATATATTGTAGCTACGTTAGACACGTGTTGCACTTTGTCGTCGCTGTTGGGGGTAAGCTGAGGTTTAAATCTCTGTCGTGGCCACTGAGGGTGATTCTCCACATATGGTTTCCTAACATTTCTACACGTTAATGTGGCTGCATTTCTACAAGAACTTATTTCTTCACTTAGAATAAGTCGTTAATGACCCCCTTGTGTTAAATATACAAATACAATCAAATCTACTGTGTTTAGAAAGTGAACACTAAATGTTCCCATTATAATAACTGCACTTCACTACGCGTGGCGCCAACACTAAAGTTAAATTCAAGTAAAAATATCTGTTTTAAACATTTACTAAAACAATATTCGTATAGTCATACATCAGGTCATGTTATCTTCAGCTGTCACTTTTGATATATTTTATCAATACCTATAAAATAACACTTCTATACAATAGAGTATAAAGATGCTTACCCCCTAGGTGGTATAGTTAGCTAACGTGCTTGTTTCGTGTTGAGCTAGACTGCCGAGGACGGGTAGATAAAGGTTCGAAACTCGCTCTGGTTAAATTGGGGTGGTTTTTACTAAATTATGTTCCACTCTACCTACACGCAAATGCGGGTTCGCTTCCTCTATATTCAACCTTCCCAGCTCTTAATCCATCAGCGTAGTTATAGTACTTAAGCCTATAACCCGAATAGGTAGTAAGACGCGGTGCTAAGTATTATTATTATTATTATTATAAATATAACGGTCTCGGCGGCTCATTGGCAAGAGACCGGTGACGGTTGCTAAGATAAGAAACCGTGGCGATGTCCAAATTTGTTTAAAAAAAATAATTTTGTTCCTGAACGTGCACTTTATAAATGTATACAAATCAACACAATGTGACTTACATATTTACTTAGCCTATGTCAGTATGACTAGTGCAATCATTTTAAGTGGCGAGAAAGTAAACGCGAGCTAAGTAAATATGTATACAGTTTTTATAACAAAAACACCATTTTTGGTCAAAATAAATGAAATATTTCTTATGTAGAGAGGCTATGTTTATTTAATTTCCTACACATATTAAACTCAACCGTTGTTGAATATTTTTCATGGACTTTGTGGAATAAGAATAGTTTTGTGTGTGTGTGTTCAAATGTCACTATACTCCCGATATAAATTCAAAAACTGTTGAAATTGCTATGTGAAGAAAATTTAAAAAACTTACCTACTAGGGATAGGTGGATAGCCTCTGTGCTCTAATGGTCAGAGTTCCTGGCTACAAATCCAAAGGCCCTGGGTTTGATCCCCGGCACTTTCATATTTTCTGTGAAGCAATGTGTCTGGAACCATGAGGACTCGATAAAAAAGTAGTTATTCTGGTCAATAAAACTGAGATAAATGGACGGTTCATTGTGTTGACCACATTACACCCTCTATCCACGTAAATTGGCACTATCTCCGCCAACAGATGGTGGCCACTAGATTGGCATGGCTCGATGGTGGGCCGACACTATGGAGCTATTTTATATACTGGATAAATATTTTATTTATTTTTTGCAGATAGGACTTTTGTTATAAAAACCTTAGCTCACGTTCCCATTCATCTCACGTTAACAACTTTTTAATTAAATCGTCTTACTACCCGTTTGGGCTATACTCATATATATTAACTACGTTGATGAGGTAAGTGAAAAGTAAGATAAAATTGTGAATTAAATGAACCCTCATTTGCTTGAATAAAAAAGAGGAAACCATTGAGAAAAAAGCATCCTCGGTATAACCGGTTGATGTTCAAATGCCGAACTCCTTAGCCGCCGGCAAGTCAGACTAAACGGGCCTGACATCTGATCCATGTGCTCACCGAATCAAGTAATGGCTTAATCTAGGGAAACGTGGAGGGTATTTAAACTAAATGCACCCACATTATTGTGATGAAGGGATGGTAAATCTACTGTAACAGGCTAATTTGGGAAAACTACCTCCAAATTTACCTGGCTGAAACTCAAATCTTCACTCTCTCGTCAATGGCAATCCAGTCGATTGCAAGACTGACACCTTAAACCGCGTCATCACTGGTGTGGGTCATAACTTTCTATTTTTACCACATCTTAGTACTCGTTCAGATTATACGCATACATTGTTTACGCCAGTTAAATAATGATGATTAAGGTAGAATTTATAGTAAATTTACGCGTGTTTGTGTGGAGAAAACATTTAGGGGGGGAAAAAAACCTCAGTACACCCGACCAGGATTCAAGCCACGATCTCCCAGTCACCAGGAATCCAGTACAACATGAGAATGACGCGTCAAGCCACGTGTCCACTTAATTAATTGCTAACCGGATGGGTCTGTGTGTAAATAATGACTAACTTTGTCATCACCACCTTGGACTTACATCAGTTGCCACGCGGCGTAATGCTCGAAAAATACTCGATTGCTGGTGACAAGGAGGTTGAGGTTCGAATCTTGTCCAGGAGCTTTAAAATTGGTTCTCCCCATGTAATTTATCACTTTGGTTTTCGCATCCCCTCTTCACGCTAATAAAGGTGCATTTCCTCTAAAGTACAGACCAATTTTCATAAGAAGAATCTTTATACCTGAAAGATATAAATTTACTAGATTCACTTTCACGTATTCCATACGCCAAGTCATGTGATATGCAGCTTTCACTTTTGATAGATAGTATTTTACCTCAGCACCACGTCTTACTACCCGTTTAGGTTATACACATATCTACTAATTATGCTAGTGTGTTAAGGATGAAGAAGGTTGAATTTAGAGAAAGTGCACTCGCATTTATTTATGGAGGGAGAGTGGAAACCCATTTAAAAGAGAAAAACCCTTATTACACCGTACTGACCGGGATTGGATCCCCAATATCCACGGCATTAGCAGTCCAGTCTATTGTGAGAATGATGCCTTTGACCATTTGACCACTAAACTGTGTGACTAGATAGTACCCTATAAAAAAAATTACATCCATTACTGTTTCCAGCCTGTGGCAGTTTTTAATCAAGCCATAAATTTTCAACTAACGGATTTCTAGGCCCGTCGTAGCTTCATATGGCTTACAATCGAACTTAAGACTAGGACAGGCACAACATCCAGTCCCCGACCGTAAATTTATCAATGCGAAAGCGTAAACACACATTTTGATCGATACATTTTGGCGACCTGGTGGTCTAGGGGTAAGGTGTCAGACTTCTGTGCTGGGAGTCCGGGGTTCAATCCTCGGTCCCGGCACAGATTTATCTGATTGCCAAACCCTTCCTTCACCTCTGATAAGACGTGTATTAATCACAACTTGTGAATGTGTGGATTGCCAGGCCTCCACCGTGGTTCGGATCCCACGTTAAACTGTAGGTCCTCAATTTCATCTCACTATCACCCTACCATTACACACTAGCGTAAGTGTGTATAACCCGAACGGGTAGCAGGACGTGGTACTGATATTAATAATAATAATCAATACATTTTCGGTCATGCTGGTAATTGAACTCGGGACCCTTAGATCACTAGCCAGACACGCTAACGACTGAGCTAATATGTTGGAAATATCTATAAAATATTAAACGAATCCCTTTTGGTTGAAAAACAAAGGTTTTTTTTCTAAAAGATCCTTCTTATGAAAATTGCACTGTACCTTCCAAATTCCTTGATTATGTCGTTACTAACCTTGTTCTAGAACAGGAATAACAAATCTCTGTTGCGCTCGTGGCACTGGTTGACACGCGAGCATGATTAAGGTGACACGCCGATTAAATACAACTTTTACCAACGTGGTATAGTTTTTTTAGTCCAAATTATATTTCAACAGCCATGTAATTCAATGTCATGTGCCAATGAACTTTATTTAAAGTCAACGGTTAGAAATTGTCTTGGCTCGTACCTAAGTGCATCTTGTGTTCTGTTGTAGACAACACGCTAAGAACCGAACATAAATATCTTTGATTGCAAAATGCAACACGTTTCAAACGTTTAGTCTATCAAAAAGTGCATCTTATGTTCTATTTAGACAACAAGCTATGAACAGAACATAAATATCTTAGATAGAAAAATTCAACAATATGTTTCAAACTGATATGGAAATGATTATATATATTTTTAATTTTAGCATTATATATATATATATATATATATAAATATATATGTATATATAAATAACAATTTATTGTCTTTGTTCAATTTCTTTACTTTAAATTATCAAAATTATCATTCTATAATACCCTCACTTTGACAATTTAAGAAAGTGTAATTATTTAAAATGTATGCATTATTAAAATATTTACAATTTAATTTGAGCTATTCATAATATTCAACAAGTTTTTCTTTCTAAATAGTCATTAAAAAAACGCAAATAAAGGTAGCACACTGGACTAGTTCAAAATTAAGCTAGTCCTCAAGTGATAAACTGGTCGGAAAACTTTCAGCATCCTGTTCTGTATCATACTTAAAGTACTCTAGATCCTTGTTAATCCGAACTAATTGGGACCAAGCTTGTTCAGATTTGCGAATTTTGGATTAAGTGGAAATATACACGAATACAATATTTACACGAATTTTAAATTACACTTGAATGAGTTAAGTCAAATTTTAATCTATTTAACTGATGTATGACACGTAGTATGTACTGTACTTATTTTTAGTTACAGGAAAACACATTGAGTTGACTACATCTAATCCTTACAATTCTCTTTTAGTTTTGAGCTTATTAACCAATACAATATATTTCATTTAACTTAATCTTTTCCCCGTTTTGCCGAAAAGCGTGTTTTGATTATCCGGAATTTCGAACTACCAGGGTTCGATCTAGTGAGGTTTTACTGCGCGTATTGTTACTATTCTGTCTTCAGGAATGTTCTCCCACGCGTGTAACTAACATTTTTTTTTTAAATTCATGAGCAAACAATGAGTTAAGTTAAACAATCGGAAAGGAGGCAGGGGGGGTGCACGTATATATGATCTGTCTCAGACCTCTCGAAACAGCCTGACTGATACCCGTCAGACTGTACAAGACAGTGGATTATCCCGGTTTATTTTGTCTGTCTTACGACTCGATGACTGAGGCCTTCGTAGACACTCCCGCTCATGATAAACTGTCTAAAGACGTGATGTTCCCAAATGAATACGTCGGACTTATCTTATTAATAGGACTGTACAAACTTTTTTCACCGCATCCGCGTCGCTGCTGATGATAAGGTGGGGGAAGAGGAAAGGAATTCTTTGGGTTCAAAGAAAGAAAAATACATAGTATCAATAAATATTGTGTATATGGGAAGAAGCAGGGTGTGTGTGTGTGTGGGGGGGGGGNCGGAAGTGTTATATTTGTTTTTATCCATTACATCGAAGCCGTCTGCCATAAATCGACGTCGAGTGTAATAAAACTCTGACATACATCTTCGTATCTGTATTGGAAGTGTGGGAATGATTTCCATGAGAGAAGGAGAAATAGGGAAGTAAAATGGAGGATTCTTTATTATTACTTTATTTTTTGTTAATTTCTGTTTAAAAAAAATAAGGCTTCAACTTGCAGAACCTTTCCCGTTTGCCAAATATTATTAAGTATTAATTATTATGTATGCGTAGAACATTTCGCGTAGTTTTAGCTCAACCTTCTTTAAGCTCTCAAAACTCGCCTAGGTGGCGTAGTTAAGGTCCGTTCACGGTAGGAATGGTTTTCTGAAAGGCCTTTTTCCCTACCAGAAATCTATTATATAGTAGGATATTGGTAAGAAAAAATACCTTTCAGAGAGTAATTCCTACCGTGAATGGAGTATAGCTAACGCGCTCGCTTCGTGTTGAGCTAGACAGCTGAGGACGGGAAGATTGAGATTCGGATCTCAGTCGGATGACCTGGGGGTGGTTTTTCCCAAATATTTTTTCCACCCTCCCTCCACGCGAATGCGGGTTCACTTCCTCTAAATTAAACATTCCTAATACCTAACCCATAAGTGTAATTAGTTAAGCGTATAGCTCAAACGGTTAGTAAGACGCAGTATTAAATTAATTAATTGATTAATTCTACAGGTCTCGCTGCTTGGCGTCTTAGCATCCGTCCGGGCTATCACATTTTCTAGAGGGAGAGTGGTAAACCACTCAGTTCACCCAGCCGGTAATATAACCCCGGCCTTCCTGTCACCAGCAGACCAGACTATAAGACAATGACGTCTTTATTTGCATAAGTACCGGCGCAGGCTCCTCAGGATTAACTCAAATAAAATAAATTAAATTCAAAAAATATAACTCAATGGAACAAATAGGCCTATAGACGTTGAAATAAAAATGTTATCGTTAGATTTCTTGCATATGATATGTAAAAGTATTACGTTTGCGAACATAAAAACTGGCACATTAAAGACAAACTATAATTATTTTTTATATGAGGGCTAAACCTAATGTATTTAAGCCAAAGCATTGCGACAAAAAAATACGTGCCTTTAAAATTAAGATATTAAGCTATAATAAATCCACAATTTTTATTTCACATTATTATAACTAGAGTAAGCCTTTGCAGAGACGCAAGCAGGATATAATAATTAATATTTAATAAAGGATAGACATAGCTTACCAAGTTTCAACCACCAGAGATAAAAAAGGTGGGTGGAAAATAGTTAAGCAATTATTATATGTAAAAGTAATTTATGAGGTTTTTCATGTCAAAACAAGAATATTCATATAAATAAATGGCACGGTGAACCGCAAAGACTTTTTCCCACTTTTATCCTAGAACAAACATTTACAAAAAACTCCAAAGATTTGTGAAACGAAATAATAGGTCTATACATTGTTGTAGAAACATTTCATCAACGATCACAAAAGAGATAATATTATAATCTATTACTTACTTACGTACTCATTCTATGGCATTAGGAACTAGAAACACTGTTAAAGAAAAATTGAGAAAAGAGAAACATCTTTCTCCACAAAAGAGCATAAGAATCAAATTCGTTTTTAAAGACCCGAATTAAAACGTATATATTTGATTATATCTCAGAAATTATTGATTTTATAAAAATATATTTCAAATAAAAGATTTTTATCTTTAATAGTAGGCCTACCACAGCACTATAAAATGATAATATACTTTGATGGTACAACTACTTAAATTGATTTGTACAACTTTGGCCAGTTAAACAAGATAAAATAAGAAACATAACATGAAGATAATTTATTCAAGGAAAAACTAATTTATCATGAATAAGTCAAATAATACAGGTACAATAACATTTCTAAAAAAATCATCATTGAGATTGTTAAATAGTAATGTTCTGAAATTAATTAGCACAAAACAAGGAAATAATATAAATCTGTGCTGATTCAATATTTTAAGTAGTAGCAAGTTATAGGATTAGCTGATAACCAAATTGAATAGTGGAATTAGGCAATTGACTAGATTGGAGTTATTAATACTATACAAACGTTAAAGACCCTAAATATTTTTTAATACTTGAATTAAAGAATATAGGTTATATGAAGGGTATGTCTTGTACAAAAAATGATAGGTAGATTCGTATGCCAACAATGATGAATTTATTAGTTGAATAATTAAATATACTAGTAAATAGTTTGAAAATAATTAGACAAAGAAGACATGTTCTGTAATGATTAAAATATTTAAACAGTGACAGTAGAAATATGATTAATAGAAAGGTTAAAATAGTTGACTTGGTTGTTATTCATGTACCTTAAACATGTAAAAAAACAATTAACAGTATAAAATATCATGAAACATATTAAAATGAAAGTTAGGACATAACAAGTAACTTCTTTAACAAAATTATTAAAATAAGTGTAAACTATCTAATGGTACAAACTTGTTATTCTAGTCAAATGGTTTATAAAATTTGCTTGTGTTAATTGTCGAGACAAGAAAAATTTTGGAGATTTAATGGAAATCAACAGATGTGTGTGTCATTCAGGTTATAATATTACTCAGTTATTATATATTATAAATATATGATAATATAAATAAGTACAATTGATTATTATGAAAGAAGTGCAACAAAAAGGAAAAAAAAAATTGACGTTTTGAAAAGTTTGAAATAAAGTAACGTTACTTATCTGTGTAGTTTTAATTCCTCTCCTTACATAGTTTGTTGCTAATCTTGACTTAGTGACCACATGTTTCGGTGATTACACCATCATCAGGTCTGAGACAAAACCAATGCAAAAATAGTAAATATTTAATTATGATAAAGAAACAAACTAAACAGATTCTGATAAAATCAAACTAGTAATATGAGGATACAAAGATACCCTAACCAAAAACTGATGTTATAAAGGTAATCGAGTTGTAAAAATAAAAATTATAGAATGAAAGTTAGATATATACAAAGTTAAATACTTTGAAAAACACCTAATCTATCAAGCTTACCTTCAGATTGGGACTAGGATGTTATTCACGATGTTAACATAGTGCAATAGATTCGTATTTCTCCATTCTACTACTATAATGAATATTACTGAAATTATGTAAGGTACCCTCAAAGTCATTTTCATGAGAAAATGAGAATTGCCATCTTTGTTATAATGATAAACAGCGTCTGTATATAAATTATTATTATTATTATTATTAGCACCGCGTCTTACTACCCGTTCGGGTTATACGCACTTACGCTAATGTTTAATGGTAGGGTGATTGTGAGAAGAAATGGAGGACCTACAGTTTAACGTGGAATCCGAACCACGGTGGAGGCCTGGCATTCCCCACATTCACAAGATGTCTTGTCAGAGGTGAAGGAAGGGTTTGGTAATCAGATAAATCTGTGCCGGGACCGAGGATTGAACCCCGGCCGCCAGCACAGACCCCTCCCTAGACCGCCAGGTCACCATCTGTATATAAAATTTAATCAAAATCGTTTATATGAATTTTGAGAAAATTGATTTTTTCTCTTTTTGCCCTGGAGTAAACTACCCTTATATATAAGGTCAGATATCTAATTCCAAAAACTACACGCGGGGCCTTATGAAAACCCAAGATACAAGGTTATAGCCCATTCGGTAAAATAGTTTCGGCTCTAGCCCGAGGTACAAGTAGATAGATAGACGGCATTGCTAAAACAACCTTTTTTTTTTGTTCCAGGGGGTCATGAAACGTCAATCACAATACTCTCTTCCCGAGGTGTCAAGAGAAAGTAAAAATAGACAAAACCACATCATAACTTGAGGAGAGCAGAAAGTATTCTACCCATAAACCCTTTCGATTTCATTTTTTTCCTATCCTAGTCGTGTAAATGTCTTAAGCCCGTATCACATGACACTAGCTCGTACTAGAAATCAAGTGTGCTAGCTAGCGACTAGATATCTGTATACTAGCTAGTATAATAGAAACAGGACTAGAGTATTCACACGCTGCTAGTTTGGTACTAGGTTCTAGTTCAAATATTTATGGAACTTCAGAGATTAATTTCGGGTGCAACAGCTGCATTAATTGCTAATAAAGATATTGAAAAATATGAGAGGGAGCCTAAGAAAAAGAATATGGACACGGGACTTGTTGGGAAAGATGAAATAATGGTCGCAGGATGCTAAATATGATACATTCGGAGGTTAGGTAGTATACATTCGGGGTGACACAAACGTTTAGTATCTCCCTAAATTTGTATTCATTTATTTACGATGTGGTCAGAAGCCCCTAAGCCCATGGGTGTCCAAGTACAGTATCCTTGATTCACAAATGTTCTTTTTTAAGCCTACACACACTTTATATTCTAGAAAAAAAATAAAAGGTTGGCATGCTATCAAGTTTATTTAGATTAAAATTGGGTCTGGAACACAGTTTGTCATTTTTAGATGACATGTTTTAAATATAATTTATATATATTAAATATATTGTCATATTGTGGCAATTTGGTATTATATAAACAAGGATGTTTAGAATAATTTTCCGCCAACAACAAAATCACATCCGAAGACCATGTCGGCGCCATTTCTATTATTTACTCTACACATAGTCTGAGCGGGCATTGATTGGTCGAATTACACAAACTAGTGTCGGAACTAGTACGAAAATAGCGCATGTTCTATCCTCACAACTAGTATGGTAGCCAGTACCAAGTGGCAGAACCAGTATACTTTTTCTGATTCACACGACGCTAGATGATCACGTGCTAACTAGTGCTAGCTAACACACTGGATTTCAAGTACTAGCTAGTGTCGTGTGATACGGGCTTAAATATTATAACCAAAGATTTTTACTGTGAGAGATCGTTACTCCCACGGTTAAAACCCTCAAGTTGGAGGCTCACAACTTCTCGTCTGTCCGTAATTTTTTTAGTAAATTTAAACGCAGGGCTTCATAGTTTGTATGCATCCTCAAACATATCAAGAATAAGCTAGGCACGCAGGCTGAGGTATATACAGTAGCCCCATGGCTTCTTTGGTGCTGACTGACAGTTCACAGCTGACTTCTGACAGTCAACATTTAGGTACATACCTAAATTTTGACCGTCATAAGTGACAGCTGCTAAACACATGTTTTTGCAGATCATATGGTTCGGCGTAGGGATACACAATTTGGTCTGATAACTTTTCAAAGCTTTTATCTGTCAGCTGTGAGCTATCACCCATCACCAAAGAAGTCATGGGGCTACTGTAGGATGCCAGTAGAAATGCGAGACAAAAGAATGTTTATTTTACTTTTTCCGTGACTAGGGATCTACTCTTTCAGTAGACTGGACTGCCATTTATGGGAAGATCGGGGTTTGAATCTCGGTCGTATGTACTGAGGGAGGTTTTTTCAAATTTGCTTTCTACCATCCTTACACGTAAATGCGGGTACACCTCTTATAAATGTAACCTTCCTCAACCCTAAAACCATTAGTGTAATTAGTACATAAGCTTATATATAGCCCGGATAGGTAGTAAGATACACTGATAAAAAAGAAGAATATTTTCCCTGAAAAATGTTTCTATTTTTCAAAGTTTTAACTATTTTTGTTCCAGAAAAGATCCAATTATTTAAACGGAACAAATACAATCGATATAGTCCAATTTTAAATTTTCATAAATATGTCAACACCTGAAACATCATCAAATGATTTACAATTAAGATATAACAACGATTTCAGTTATTTTCTCGCATTCACATATCGATTACAGCGCTTGGTGATTAAATCTTACACTAACGTTGGGTCTGGTATATACCAGATACGTCAATATTATGACAAATTTTTTTTTCAACACCGAGTCTTACTACCCGTCCGGTTTATACGCTTATGTACTAATTAAGCTAATGGTTTTAGGGATTAGGAAGGTAATAATCAGAAAAAGTTTACCTGCATTTCCGTAGAAAGAGAGAAATAAACAGATAGAGAGAGTAGAAAACAATTTTGGAAAAAACCCATTAGTAACACCCGACTGGGATTCGAACTTTGATCTCCCCGTCATCGGCAGTCTAGTCTACTACGAGAGTAGCGTGTTAGACCATGCGGTCATTGAAGTGAGCTAGAAAAATTTTGTTTGCATCAATAGCATGAGTGTTAGGCTTTATATCTCGTGTGAATGTCACTTTCATTATTGATTACGGTTATTTATCCGTCTCGGATGTATCTGTCCCTAGGAGAAAACATCTGTTCATAAACTTGCACATACTTGGTGAGCAAATTTAATTATTTTTGGGAATCGATCATTGGTGAGTAAAGAGTAAAAATGTTGTGCACCAAACTGCCCAAAAATTTTCAAAATTTCCAAAAATCATAATCCCAATTGATGTATTTCTACAACGTATATAAAAAGAAGAATTGGGCCACATTGCATTTTGGTTCCTCTATGGGTCCGTGGGCCGCACACAATTATGGATCGGGCCACAAGTTTGGAAAATCTGTTATTGAAGGACCATTCCATTTGTATAGTTATACAAATTTGAAACTAGATCATTCAGTATAAGTGACCTCAAATTTCCTAATAAAATAAAATTTCTCTATTTAGTAGAAAATTAAGATTATATCAAGAATATGGTCATATAAATCTTAACATTCAAAACGCAAGGCTTAAAATTTCTAAAACTAATAGGCCTATAAAAAATACCTTTTTGTGGTTGTGGAAAATTGAGATTTTTTTATGGAAGGAAAAATTGAAATAATACAAACCATTTAGCTTTCGATGTTCGGTTAAAGATAATATTCTTCGGTTCATATAATTTGCTATTTTTTTAAGGGATGAGGAGGTACACGTTCCCTAGTTCCCCAATCTCATTCAACCCATTGCACCCTAGAACTTTTAACCCAAATTTAAATAATATATTACTGAACTATTTAAAGAGTACTATCCTATGTAAAAAACCAATCTGAAGACTTATTTCGGCAGATGAGCTTTATTTCTATATTTAATTTTTATTAAAAAATTAATTGGAATAGGATTTTAAAGACACGCAACACACATTAGTATAATATAATACTAAACCAATAGTATATTACTAAAGCTCCGTATTATCTTTAAATTGAATACATTTATTTTAACATCTTATCACTTATAGTTATGACAACTCCAAACACTTTCGAAACCAAGTATTCTTATTTTTATTTAAAGTAACAAATTATCTCGAAGAATTATTAAAAATGTTCCAACGACTCTGAAACTGACCCCTGTGAAAGTGCTTTTTAGGACTTCTCCGCAACCTTCTAACATGAGCTGCTGTGATGAATGCAGGATCATGTTTCTTCTAATAGGATCCTTGAGGGAAGATAAATATTAACAGCGTCAGTTTCGCTTCCCCCTTCTTTTTGTTCTAATTTAAATTGCCCAGGTGAGGTGGTGGGGGGACTTTAAAGAGGGGTGGGACAGGGCTTGGAACGGTTGATCCTCGAAGCGGCCATCTTGGAAAGTGCTCTCGTGAAGTGTACAAGAAGAGAGGTTAGAGGGCTAAGGGGGAGTAAAAAGCCCTCTTGGGTTGCAACTAACAATGAGTCATGCATGGGCATTGAGGCATCGTGAATGGCTGTCATCCAAAGGAAGGCTTATAAGAACGGGCAATCAAGACTCGTGGAATAATATACGCGACCGCCATTTTCTTTATTCAAACATCCACTGCGTAGGTACCTTCTGTTGGAAGGGGAATGTGAAGGAACTCATTGTGAGGAGAGAATCGGTACTCAATTAGAGTCGTTGTTCCAATTAGCGAATGGTACCAGCTTATGAAGCTAATGTTGTTATATGCCTCGTTAGAATTATGAGCAGTATATCATTAATGCTAGCCAATTTTGAAATAAAATACCTTAAAATTCTCCTACAACTCTTTTGAATCAGTAGCAGTGACGCAACCAGAAATTTACTTTTGGGTCGAAGGGGTACGGAAGGTTACAATCAAGGCTGGAGCTAGAATTAAAATTCAGGGGGACTTGGGAGCACATTTCCACAGCCACTGAAGGACAAGAACATTTGTGAATATCAAATACCTCTAAAAACTAGTTAGGTTTCTTTTTATTGTAGCTAAGATCAGTGATTTAAATAATGTTAGGAGCTACTAAATCTAACGGGAACTAAGGTTTGTAGGAATCATTTATAAAGGTTTGAAATATATTTTATCTCATCATTCATGTCATGGTCAATACCAAAAAGGTGCTATGTCTCAATTCATTGTCTAACCACCAGCTTTAGAGGTCCTACATGTAAAAAATTAAACTGAACGTATCTACTTAAACAATATTTTACACTCTGCCTCCACGCAAATGTGGGTTCACTTCCTCTAATACAACCTTCCCAATTCCTAATCCATTAGAGTAATTAGTACTTAAAGCGTATAACCCGAACGGTTAGTAAGACGCGGTGCTAAATATTATTATTATTTAACTTATGCTAAATTATTAAGTGGAATGTTTATTTATTTGTGGTATTTAACGTACCCTTTATAAACCGACTGATTATTTATATTAGCACACGAGAATTTCTATAAGCGAGAGTGAAAGGCCTACCAATTTTGACGGAAAGATATTTTCACATATCTTTCAGGGTTCTATAACATCGACAATCGACATGGGACTTCCCTTTTGAAAGAAATTGTGTTGCGAATTTTTATCCCATAGTATTATTATTATTATTATTATTATTAGCACCGCGTCTTACTACCCGTTCGGGTTATACACACTTACGCTAATGTGTAATGGTAGGGTGATTGTGAGATGAAATGGAGGACCTACAGTTTAACGTGGAATCCGAACCACGGTGGAGGCCTGGCATTCCCTATCCCATAGTAAAAATCCATTGACCCCAGCTGGGTTTGAGCCCATGATAATCGGGTCCTGAGGTTGAGCACTTTACCCCAAGACTACCGAGGTCAACAAGAAGAGAAGTGACATTCATTTAGTCTTTAATGATTAAAGTCCCGCATGCATAGAGCACGGTGGACAGCTACTGTTGTGGGAGAAGGAGTGTGGGTAAATGTGTTTCAAAAAAGGTGATATAGAAATAATACTATTACTTCAATAAGAACAATTTTACAAACCACATTTCTTAGGGTTCTTGAGTCAAGCTTTGAATAAAATGATAGAAACTAGTTTTTAATTTTGGACATTAATAACACAGAAAACATTGTTTGCATATAAAATATTGAAAATATGGCATTTTTATATATTTAAAACCAGTAGAAGTTAGGAAATTTCAAAACTTACAAAGCGTATCAACCCTATAAGTTGAAATTATTATTTGTAAGACTAGTTTTGGAATCATAACAATGAAAATTTCATAACTTACAGTGTACAATTTATAGTAAAAACACAATTTTTCAAAACAAGACAAGCTCATTTTGATGGTTATTTATTTACTAGCATAGCACCCGTTTGAAAATAACGGCTTTATTCATGGTCGTATGATGTTTCTCAGTGTTGGGCAATAATTGCGAATAGGAATAATTTTTTGGGACCCTCAATGTCTGGGAGGTGCACTTCGATTAAATACTCGACAGTATATCAAATATTTACTCCAATGAAAGTGTACACCTTTTCCTCAATTGAAGATTTCATTATAGCCAACATTTTTTATATAAACTTTTTCGATTTTTTAGGAAGGAGAGGGGGGCCATGATAAGTTTTGATCACCAAATATTCCTGGGCCATTTTTGGTTAAAGGTTACCTGCCTGCAAAATTTGGGTTTCCTAGGTCTTCTGGCCTTTTACATTTTTTTTATTTAAAAAAAATATTGGGATCACCCACTGGAATTTTTGCCACCAACTATACCTAAACGCTTTTGGGTAATGAGCTACAGAAAGGTTTAGTGGACAGTGGTCATCAACAAGATAATATCTTAAATATTATACCATTAAATAGCTGAATCCTAAATTTCTACTTTTTATGTATTTAGGCTACATTTAATTATTTTATATTGTAGATTGCTAACCCACCACACCCATAAAAAGGCTGAATATTTATGAAATTACTCTAGAACATTCATATAAGTTAGGATGAAAAACTTGATTTTATTTTTTTTTAAACTCAGAGCGTGTTGTTACCAACCTGGTGTACTCTTTTATTACGATAACTTTAATTATTTGCAAACAATCGTTTTCTAACTTAAATGGTCAATATCCAAATTTCCTAAAACGTCGTAAACAAGCATAGGATAATTCAGTTAACATGACGTCATAATAACATTATGATATTTATTTTTATTTGTTTTTCCAAACAATGGCTCCTTTTCAAACTGAGACGAGGGTGCTTTTGTTCACTAATTAAATACCTTTATTCCCCTGTGTCTCGACAATAGGGCGCACGACTTTCACAGACTCAGGAGCGGGTCGGGTTGTACGACTGCGTGTTTTTTCAACCGAGAACACGACCACAAGAATGGGATACCATAACGCGAGCCATTGTTCTGGTTATGACATCACATTCTGCCCTCCGGCTATCAAGTGGAAAAAGCATTGTTGACGAAACAGCGAGTGGGAGATACCGCCCTGCTACTTTGTCAGAAGGGGGGGGGAATGAACAGGGAATAAAGCGAGGATATATTTAACATCGTAATTATCATATTTTGCAACCACGTCTTACTACCCGTCCGGACTATCAAAACTTAATTATATTAACAGAGTAGGGGAGACGATGTCAGAGTTTTAGTTTAAATATATTCGCATTTGCATGGAGGAAAATCAAGATTAGCCGGGGACAACGATCACTTTCCTCTGTCCTTAATGTCCTGTCTCAATGTCCTGTGATCACGTCTGATGGTGGTCCTGTTATTTGGGAAGTAAGGAGAAAGGGGGGAATGGTATTAGCAGGTGGCACTGTGCAGGGTCTTCCCATCACACTTGTTCCTCCAGGCCACCCACGCCGGGAAGCCGTGACGCTTGTAGATCTTCTTGGCGCACTCGATGTCGTAGTCGATGTCGATGTTGGAGTCAATCAGGTCTGTGGACAAAAGGGGGCAATGGGGTGAGGATAGGACGACGCAACAAAGAGCTCAAGCACTTTTTTTTTAAAGTGTGGGGTGGAAGTTTTCACAATAAATAAAATATTGCTTCATTTTATACATTTAATTTAATTTTAGACAAGTAGTAATCTTATCAGTTTTTGAATATTTGTTAGGACATAGTTAATAATTTGACATGACTTTTTCTCTCAATTTAAAAAAAACTATCATCAAATTATATTATGTTCATGACAATTATTCAAGACCTGTTTAATCTACTACATGTAGAAAATTAAGCCCACTTTCATACTGAGGCAATGTTTTGTTTATTACGTCAAAAAAAATGTATAGTGCACCGCATGGACTTAATTGCTTTTTCACCTGAATATGGATATACTTAAAACCCAGAAGATATGTGAAAATAAATAATATACATAGTTTCTGAAACATAATGGAAAAAAGAATATCTATATTCTACCAAAGATAATAAATGAAATAATATACATTTTTACAAAAACATTTCTAATAAAAAGGTTTATCCCGGTACACTAAAGAGTATAATAATCAACTAACTCCCCATTTCCCCAGTCCTTTTAAATTATAACTTATTTACTTATAGCTTGGAAACTATTAGTTTTACAAAAATATATTTCAAACTATTTTATTTTTATTCTTAATATTCCAACATGTTTACAATGATAGGCTATTTCGTATCTTAAAGAGTTGCGGAAATATTATCAAAATTGGTGACATCCACTTATGTGAAATTTCCCCAAAAAATTAGTTGTGAGATTTTATTTGAAATGTTATACAAATTCAAGATAAGAATTTTAATCAAAATCGTTAGATCTTATTTTGAGAAAACGATTATTTCTTTTTTCGTATTTAAGTAAACTACCCTTAATTTCAGAGTT